>JAODUO010001214.1:35000-137451 GCA_025642075.2 Ridgeia piscesae | reverse complement strand
GAGAGAGAGAGAGAGAGAGAGAGAGAGAGAGAGAGAGAGAGAGAGAGAGAGAGAGAGAGAGAGAGAGAGAGAGAGAGAGAGAGAGAGGAGGGGAGAGAGAGAGAGAGAGAGAGAGAGAGAGAGAGAGAGAGAGAGAGAGAGAGAGAGAGAGAATTTTAATTTAAAAGGTTTTAAATTAACGAATTTTTAAAATTTTAAAAAGGTGGGGAAAATTTTCAAATTTTTGCAATAATTTTCATAAATATTCTATATATTTTGGTAATTTTCTATAGAATATTCTATGGGTTTTTTGCTATAGTTTTCTATAGAATATTCTATAGGATTTTTTTTGTATAATTTTCTATAGAATATTCTATAGAATATTTATGGTTTCTATAGGAAAATCCTATAAAATATTTCCTATAGAAAACCATAAAAATGCTATAGAATATCTATAGAATTTTTTATAGAAAAAAAAATCCTATAGAATTTTCTATAAAATTTTTTTCTATAGAAAACCATAAAAATGCTATAGAATATTCTATGTTTTTTTTTTTTTCCCATAGGAAATATCCTAAAGAATATTCTATAGTATTTTTTTTTTTCCCCAAGGAAATATCCTAAAGAATATTTATAGTATTTTTATAGTTTTCTATAGGAAATATCCTAAGAATATTCTATAGTATTTTTTTTAGTTTTCCATAGGAAATTTTTGGGCTATAGAATATTGTACAGATTTTGAGTTTTCTGTAAAAAAAAATCCTATAGAAATTCATAGGATATTTCCTAAAAAAAAATCCCAGATTATTCCATAGGATAATTTAAATAGAAAACTAAAAATCCCAAGATTATTCTACAGGATTTTTCATATAGAAACTATAAAAATACTATAGAATATTCTAATTTTATTGTTTTAAGAAATATCGACAAAATATTCTATACGATGTTTTATATAGAATTCTATAAAAAGTAGTACAACGAATACATGTGTATATCTGTTGACCCAAATAAAAATATATATATATATATATATATATATATATATATATATATATATATATATATATATATATATAAAATTTTTTTTGATATCATACGTTTTTATTACAAGAAAATCATTATGAAAGACATCAAATTTTGGGCATGTGCTGACACTGAAAAGAATGGCATGGTGGTCCTAGTTGACGACTTGTTGTAGCCATTATTTTGGGCGCCCCGTTCAATTTCTCCCGGATGACAGCCAAGAACTGTCTTCTGCGGGAATAGGCTTTGGGCAGCAGCTGGGAAATGAAAATAAGCACGTACAATACAATTATAGTTATCATAGATGTCATGGCGCTGTACATTTATATATATATATATATATATATATATATATATATATATATATATATATATATATAACTCCACCTGGTGATTATTGTGAGTGTTAATAAGCAGTGACAATAGGTTCACTGGGTTTGATCGGGGGAAGATAGCTGGATGGGGGGAGATCGAGTGGGAGAACAAGGAATGATCCGAGCCAGAGGTTATGTTTCCAGTGGGAAATGAGAAGTTGCTTTGCCTGCTTGCTGCACTGATGTTTTTGGCAGTAGAAACATTGTTCCTGACATCGGATTGTGGACAGTGTTTTGAATTGAAATAATGAATGAAATAAATGACAAAATTATTCAAAAATTACTCGAATATGGACACAACTGTGTGCAAGTATTGTTAATGGAATTCATAAACAACCAGATATAAGAATCTCTGTATATGCCATAAACGCAGTTATTTTTCAAAAATTTCCCATTAAATGATGTACAGGCTAAGGTATAAATTAACAACCTTGGCTAATAAAACCAGGATAATTGGTTTTTTTCAACAATTTGACACGACCACAAATTATTTCATATAAATTAAATATATGTGACCTGTTCTAACGAAATGAGTTACATGTTACTTCCCAAAAAAAAATTTCCCGGTTTGGGGCGCTCACGCACAGCCAAAGTTATTTGACACTGAACATGCCCGGGGTATAAAGCTTCAAACTGAGAAAATCGCATTTGAAGTTCGCGGTCACACAAGACGTACATGATCTGAATCTGAATGGGACATCGTAAAGAAATTATATATCGACACATGTGGCACCTGAAATGCATGCAGGTTCCTATAATCATTCCAGCCTCTTGTTCCAACTTTCTCTTTTGTGATTTGTTCAGACTGTGCGCTTGCGTACATGCATGAATAACTACCAGAACTGACAAGACTGTCAGATATAAAAATTACACAGAGTAATATCACAATTTTACTTTGCAGTGTGTGCCCCAACCGTAGAATACTGCGTCAACGGTTGCATTCCACACTCCTGCAGTGCCTGCAAGTGTCCCTCTGTCATGTGTCTATTAAAACATGTACAGACGACATACATGAATGGCTGCTCTAGGTGTCAGTTTTTATGCGAGATGTGAAAAGAGCTCGTCGTGTTGGTTGCGATGTATTTGAGACAAGCGGTGGCTGAGATCGAAGGCGTCATGACTAGTCGGCCGGTAGCAATGTCGGTGTGTCCATATATATATAGGCTGCACCTTCTTGCCGCCAGCGTGTGAGATGTTCCGATATTGTGACGAGCTGTTGGTCTCGCTCGTGGCAGCTGCATGTCTTCGTTTCGGTGTCTTTTATGTTTAGCTCTTCGCCGATGCGGTGATTATGACGTCATATAGACGCATCTAACGTAGCATAAGCCAATCGGCGCATCCAGTAAATTATAACAAGGACGCTACGTTATCCGTTATAGCGTGACGTGCGACGTGCTATTACGAGATGTGAACAGGTCTTTCGGTTCACTTGTTCATCTTTTTTTACACCCCTAGGTTGATCCTGAGTCGTTTAGTTGCATTAGTCGACTGCTATCCAGAGTTACTGATATTGTTTTAGCAGTAGATGTATCATTAGAAGTATATACACTTCTTTTTACTTCTTTTCAACAATGTGTATTGTATGCACTGTATGTATAATGTAAAATGTGTTGTTGAAAAATAAATGTCATGCAATTCAATTCAAAAATATATGGTAGAAAATTATTGGCATATTTGAGATATATACTGGTGAAAGCTGAAAGTACTGTCATAAACACACCTATATTAAAATCAGTATCTGATGGCGTTATATTAATTCCAAGCAATTTAGTCGTTGACAACCTTGTTTCGTTTTTGTATCAATCATAATTAGATAAGATTTATAATGGATGTAGGTTTAACTTACTTGCTACCATCAACAGAACGATGTCGGTGACAGTGTCAGTGAGCCACTCATTCAAAGTTGGGGGGAAATGGGCTAAGAGGCCATGAAGTGCTTTGGCCTGTAATTATATTATAGTGAGTTGGTAATTATGAATGAAATGTATTTTGATGAATCATAGTCACCGCCTCGTTTCTTCACCGTAATCAACTAATTGGCATTTATTTTTTCTGGTGATTCCAAGGAGATGGCCATAAATCACAGCCAAATGTGTGAATGCAGCAGACAGTGTCAATAAAATGTAAGAATGTTTCATTCTATAGTTATCCAGAATGTTTTTCTACGTTTACCACACAAAGGTGACAGTATATCTTTTTGGGAGGCCCTGAGATGCCCTTACAAAAGACTAGTGAACTACAATTATTATATGTATAATGAAAACACCATAAAATGTCTAAGCAAAATTGGAAGAAAAGCTTAAAAACACCATAAACACTACCCACAAACTACCGGGGGTATCCCTCTTGGCCTCTCTCCGACACTTCATCCCCTCCCTCTGCCTCTGCTTATGTCTCCGCTACTGCCTCACCTCGTCTCACCTCTCCCTGACACCCTCTCTCATTATAGCTGTCCTCTTTCAATTACTGATTATTAGCACATTACATACATGTATGTTGCCATGTGGCAACATACATGTATGTAATGTGCTAACATTAGTTGCTACCAATAATTATTCTAAATACAACAACATTACACACATACGTTCGAGCAATTGTATCTTGCTGCCTGTAGCGGTTGTTGCAGGCTTTTTCGGCATCTATTTGTGAAGTTGGTCGTGCATTGAAAACCAGGAGAATTGCATTTCAACCCCAACTGCACTTTGACGAATCCCTGCTATCAGTTGCTGTAATGCAACATTAGAGAAAAAGTTAATCAAGTTTCTGAAAATATTGGCATACTGAAAATGTAAAAAAATTGTGCCCATGAAAGTCCTTTAGAATGATCCAATCAAATAAAAATTTCTTGTGCATAATTTCTTAAATATGGGAGACAACGTGGGACAATAGTGATGCCATAAGTCATTGGACCTTTGGCCTAAAGGATTCAAAAGTCAATGCAAGTTGTCTGTTGAAATCTACAATAAAACTGTATTGTTAACCATACTGTTTTATTCCCCACACATATAATGCTTGTTGGTATACACAACACTTCAATAATTTCTAATTAAATTGCATGGTTATCATCACATATACATACACGGTGAGAAAGGTGCTCACAGAAACTGTTTGGGTGTAGAATCCTATTTTGATTTTCTAAAAAAATCAGACCATTCAATGCGAGTCAACAGAATTATTTAAAATGTATCTTGGCTCATTGTTGACAATACTTTAATGGCGATTTTTATCAAAGGAAACACTTTTCACAAGCTATCATACAACATACAGTCATTACTCGATCATTTGCTATGTGGGAATATGGCACTGCATAAGAACAACATTTGGCAGATCAATTCATCAGACACTTATAAGCAACATATTTGCAAGCTTTCACATACATGAATATCAAAGGTACCAAGTTGAGGTAAGTTGTGAATTTTGTTGTGACTAGAAGTAGTGCTTATATTAATCACTGCACATATACACAACATGCCAAATGTCCATGCACCAAACCAGGAAAAGTCAAAATCAGAGATGTGTTACAGTACATGCTAAATATGGACTTTTGTTAAACGACGTCCGTAGTCCTTACCGATGTTTTCATCGCTGCCACTAGATAGTATGTCTGGCACATTAGATAAAATATGTCAATAAACATTTAGTCTTCCAAAACTATTATCCTATTTAAATTCAGTATCCTGTTTATTCTCCTTACAATCCATACTTGACATTCCATTTGTAGGCAAAGACACAGCCAGATACCATTAAAGACCACCCAGACCTAGCCTCCAAGTTAGGGTGTGTGTATACAGAAATAGTTTACCATATAGCAGCAGAACAGTGTTAGCACACATTACTAATAATTAGACTTACAGAGAGCTTACACAAAGGTTAATATATATCTTCAATTGAATAAGTGCAACAAATTTCACATAGATTTGTTCTAAATGCATTTACACACGTGATTATGACATTGAAATGATTTACACCATTCAGTTTGTAAATCATGTCAGTTGGGCAGGAATGAATGTGCATGTGCCACCGGTTTGGAGTTCAAATGAACTGAGCTCTGTGTTCATCAGTACTCCATCTTTCTTGATTCATTGTGGCTACACTTTATCTTGAATAAGAATTGCTGTAAGTAAACAACTAAGTATGAATCAAATCTTCATCCACACCAATACACAGTTAAGGTTTCACGCACACAAATGTGTCATATCACAGACTCGTCCAATATAAAACAAGCCTTTTCTTGGTACATTTCGTTGTCATATATAAATGGCTGAACATTCGCAGAGGCACATGTACTTTTTTCGTGTGCCATGGAGCGTGACAAGTCCATGTGACAAACATCCATTCTAACAGTGACAAATAAACAAAGCACGGGAAAATCACAGCGTGTACAACTAGCCCTTCAGTAGTGTCGACACAACATTTTTCTCATGTTCCATACTAATACTCCGTCCATCTACACACTGCAAGTTAGCTTCCATCTAGAGTATCAGTTCCAAAAAATTTCACCCTCTTCTAAGCCTTGCTGTCTTCACAGCTGACACCTGACATTGCCCTACACACCCGGGCATCACGGCTTCTCCTTGTTGAGAGCTTGCACAAACTCTTCCAGACGCTCCTGGATGGTTCGCACTTTCTCTGCAATGTGACAAGGCAGAGAGATCTGATTAACAAACCCAACTCCATGTGATGGTATGACATCAGTTTAATTCTTAGTCTCATTGTCCTTCTGACGATTGTGAATTATTGTAAATCTGCTGGGTGTAACTTGATGAGACAATGAAGCAGTTTTATAACCAACATTCAAATGGTGCAATATAGGTGAATGATCATGGGAGGTTTTGAACATGAAAGTGTAGGACCATAGAGGTTTACAATCACGGAAGTATATGACCATGGAGGTGATATCATGGAGGTGTAAGGCCAGGGAAGTTTATAACTATGGAGGTGTACGACCATGGAGGGATATGATCAGGGGAGGTGTATAAACATGGCTGTTTAAAATATGGCGGTATAACAATATTGTGGTGTACAAGTATGGCATTGTATGACTATGGAGGTGTATGGCAGTGTATGACCATGGATGTGTACAAGCATAGTAGTGTATGAATATGGTGGCATATAAGCATGGTGGTGTATGTAGGTGTCAACGTACTGAGGTCCTCAGCAAGCTGCACTCTCTTCCCCTTCAGCAGCTGCCGTAGTCGGTCCTTGTCATCTCCGATCTCCTCCAGTACATCCTTTACATTCCTCTCCAGTCTCCGCGCTGCAACCAACCACTGGCTACAACGACCTGGCCGACAGCGGGCACAACTCAGCACACAGCTTGCATTAAGACAGACATATGGATGGATCTACTGCGAAGATTCTTGATGATTACCAGGCGCATTAAATTTCATGTCAGTTTAGTTACTTCACAGGTCTGACTGATAGATGATGACAAACCAGAGGCTATGCCAAATTTTAACTTGATCTTGCAAGCTTGATCTAACACCTTGAATGGCTTCATATATGAATTATTAAGGTTTACTATTGAGGTTACCCGACTAGGCCATCGTTTTACAAAGTGGACTGGATTATCACCGAGTAATAAGCTTCTTTATATATTTTTTACCGCACACTTGTCATGGAAAATGGTGTTACACTGTTAAAGTACTGATTTTAAATGTATATATTATTGATGAGGAGCCAAATACCTTCATTGTTCATGACTTGTTGTCTGAGGGCATTACTTGTCACCTGAAGCATTCGCTGAATCCGCCAGAACAACACGACGTCATTACACGCCAACTGTCAACAAGACATAACTGAGTAAGTTCACTTTCACATTCTTTAAAAAATGTCAAAACAATATCAACATTAACAATAAACTGTTTGTTAAAGTGTTTCTTCGTGTAACACTCAATAAGCTAATAACATAACTGTGTTTTTCAAGTGCTATACTGAATGTTTATCAACAGTACCTTTCAATATGAAATGATAGATACCATCACCACAGCAATATTTACAGCTCCATTGTACTTGTATGCTATTATAGAGAAATTTTAAATCGACGAACGCCACAGATAAGTAAGATCTGTAACCATAGCAACATACCCCACTTTCTGAGACACCCTGCTGGTAGTAATAGAACCCCTTGCGGCATTCGCCTGCTGTTGTCAGCGCCCTCTGAATGAAGTGCTGGCGATAGATTGGGAACCACGTGTCTCGGATCTACAAACACAGCCATAAAATCTTACAAACAAACACAAACAAACAAACAAACACACTTGGAATGTTAAAGGTGTTATTATTTTAGTTGTTAGTTTAGTTGTTAAAATGCTGGCTACATATAATAGTCTTCCAAGTTAAAAAAAGTTTTCAGAACATACTTAATATACTTTAATGAGACAAAACATCCTCATCTTTATAAATATTCAAACAGTGATATGTGAATCTTTCTTCTGTGCTTTGTTTCTGGACAGCTGAGAATTTCAGTACTTTTAGGTATTTGGACACATAAGGACATTACGGTGTGTAAGACATTTATAATGTACGATAGTGGTTTTTACTTAAAAGGATGGCGCAACACTCACAAACTCATTGTCCACTTCGACACTCTGAGTCTCCAGGTTCTTGCGAACGGTTGTAATCTCATCATGTGACAGAGTTGGCTTCCTCTTCTTCTGACAAACACACACGGCAAATGTCAACAAAAGATACCAGCCACAGTGTTCTGTGTGGAAATATCTTGATTTTACATAAATATGGGATCTCTGCCTCGAGTGGCAATACTTCCTTGTCACACCAACTACTGCAGTTGTTAAACTTATACTTTTTATGTATGCAATTTAGTAGCTACAAATGTCACGAGTACGTCAATTGATGCCTTACAAAAGAAACTGGTTGCATATCATGAATAGTATCCAAAAGTTATTGAACAATTTTAGTCACTACCGAGAGCAGAAATGAAATATCTGTGTACTCATATAAACCATTGCTAGCAATGAGAAAAGACAAAATCAATACATACACACTGTGTATGTCACTCTTTAAAAAGTACAATGTATCCTGATATCTGAAAGCATGCGTGACTGACCTCATTAGAATTGAGTAGTTTCTCGAGTTCTTTGACGACGGCCTGCCGTCTCTGTTGGGTCGTGGACTGACTGGTCCAGTAGAGCCACTGGTCTTTCACCCCTGGACCCACCATTTCCTTCAAAATCTCCTCAGCTACAACACATCAGGAGAATCTAAGTATAAGCCGGCCAGTGCATGTGCTTGTGTTTACATATTTATTCAGATCATAACAATTCTACCATTGCCCACACTGTCCCTGAATTAAAATGAACTTTAAAATGCTGATCTTTTCCAGATCAAAAGTCATAAGTCTGTCTGCCTCTGTCTCTCGCCTGTCGTCGTCGTCGTCGTACCGTGTCGTCGTCGTCGTCGCAGTCTGTGCCTGTCCCCGTCCGTCCGTCCAAAACTGAGCATTTTAACATTAAATCGCTGGCCTAGACACCCTCCATCTTCCGCACACTCTATATGACTATCTAGACACCAACAACAGTGAAGCAGTCCTTACTCTGTTGTAGTTTCTCCTGCAGTGATGTCTCCATGAACCTGATGGCATTGTCCCACTGACTCTTGTCATGCACGGACCGGTCCTCCAAGGTGTTGATCTGAATCACTCGCTGTAACAACCATCTCAACATACACCAGATGCCTCACATGCACACATGCACGCACGCACGCATGCACGCACACACATTTTCAGTAATCTATAAGTTATTGTGCCAAGTGAAGAAAAGTTTTAAAAGTGACATTTTGAGAGGCGAGATCTTTTTCACTGTTATTTTGCTGTCAATTTAAACCTTACATTCCTATCATTTTATTCGTAATAGGCTGCAGCATTAGCAGCAAATTTTTGTCTTAATGAATAATGAATGTCATCTTTTGTACTTATATTGGACACTGCATAACTGTAAACAATTGTAATCATGAGTAAAATTACTCAATGTGATTACTACTATCTCTGCAATGAACATTGTTAAAGCCTTAAGACAAAGAAAGATACTCACTAAGCTGTCTTCAGCTTTCTCCTCCCATTTATGCTTATTCATTCCTTCATTCTTGACTGCGTCCTTCAGATCATCAAATATTTCATCGTGTTCTTTTCCACTGTTGCTGTCCTCAAGGAGTTGAGTGAACCGATCCCTCAACGTCTCCCAGCCAATCTAACAGCCGCAACAGTTAGTAACTGATCCCTGAACGTCTCCCAGCCAATCTAACAGCCGCAACAGTTAGTAACTGATCCCTCAACGTCTCCCAGCCAATCTAACAGCCGCAACAGTTAGTAACTGATCCCTCAACGTTTCCCAGCTAATCTAATAGCCACAACACAGTTAATAACTGATCCCTCAACGTTTCCCAGCTAATCTAATAGCCACAACACAGTTAATAACTGACCCTTCAACGTCTCCCAGCTAATCTAATAGCCACAACACAGTTAATAACTGATCCCTCAACGTTTCCCAGCTAATCTAATAGCCACAACACTGTTAATAACTGACCCTTCAACGTCTCCCAGCCAATCTAACAGCCACAACACTGTTAATAACTGATCCCTCAACGTTTCCCAGCTAATCTAATAGCCACAACACTGTTAATAACTGACCCTTCAACGTCTCCCAGCCAATCTAACAGCCACAACACAGTTAATAACTGATCCCTCAACGTTTCCCAGCTAATCTAATAGCCACAACACTGTTAATAACTGACCCTTCAACGTCTCCCAGCCAATCTAACAGCCACAACACAGTTAATAACTGATCCCTCAACGTCTCCCAGCTAATCTAATAGCCACAACACTGTTAATAACTGATACTTCAACGTCTCCCAGCCAATCTAACAGCCACAACACTGTTAATAACTGACCCTTCAACGTCTCCCAGCTAATCTAATAGCCACAACACAGTTAATAACTGATCCCTCAACGTCTCCCAGCTAATCTAATAGCCACAACACAGTTAATAACTGATCCCTCAACGTCTCCCAGCTAATCTAACAGCCACAACACAGTTAATAACTGATCCCTCAACGTCTCCCAGCTAATCTAACAGCCACAACACAGTTAATAACTGATCCCTCAACGTCTCCCAGCTAATCTAATAGCCACAACACAGTTAATAACTGATCCCTCAACGTCTCCCAGCTAATCTAACAGCCACAACACAGTTAATAACTGATCCCTCAACGTCTCCCAGCTAATCTAACAGCCACAACACAGTTAATAACTGACCCTTCAACGTCTCCCAGCCAATCTAACAGCCACAACACTGTTAATAACTGACCCTTCAACGTCTCCCAGCTAATCTAACAGCCACAACACAGTTAATAACTGATCCCTCAATGTCTCCCAGCTAATCTAATAGCCACAACACAGTTAATAACTGACCCTTCAACGTCTCCCAGCTAATCTAATAGCCACAACACTGTTAATAACTGATACTTCAACGTCTCCCAGCTAATCTAATAGCCACAACACTGTTAATAACTGATACTTCAACGTCTCCCAGCCAATCTAACAGCCACAACACTGTTAATAACTGATACTTCAACGTCTCCCAGCCAATCTAACAGCCACAACACAGTTAATAACTGATACTTCAACGTCTCCCAGCCAATCTAACAGCCACAACACAGTTAATAACTGATACTTCAACGTCTCCCAGCTAATCTAATAGCCACAACACAGTTAATAACTGACCCTTCAACGTCTCCCAGCCAATCTAACAGCCACAACACAGTTAATAACTGATCCCTCAACGTCTCCCAGCCAATCTAACAGCCACAACACTGTTAATAACTGACCCTTCAACGTCTCCCAGCCAATCTAACAGCCACAACACTGTTAATAACTGACCCTTCAACGTCTCCCAGCCAATCTAACAGCCACAACACAGTTAATAACTGATACTTCAACGTCTCCCAGCCAATCTAACAGCCACAACACAGTTAATAACTGACCCTTCAACGTCTCCCAGCCAATCTAACAGCCACAACACAGTTAATAACTGATACTTCAACGTCTCCCAGCCAATCTAACAGCCACAACACTGTTAATAACTGACCCTTCAACGTCTCCCTGCCAATCTAACAGCCACAACACTGTTAATAACTGATACATCAACGTCTCCCAGCCAATCTAACAGCCACAACACTGTTAATAACTGATACTTCAACGTCTCCCAGCCAATCTAACAGCCACAACACTGTTAATAACTGATACTTCAACGTCTCCCAGCTAATCTAATAGCCACAACACAGTTAATAACTGACCCTTCAACGTCTCCCAGCCAATCTAACAGCCACAACACTGTTAATAACTGACCCTTCAACGTCTCCCAGCTAATCTAACAGCCACAACACTGTTAATAACTGATACTTCAACGTCTCCCAGCCAATCTAACAGCCACAACACTGTTAATAACTGACCCTTCAACGTCTCCCAGCCAATCTAACAGCCACAACACTGTTAATAACTGACCCTTCAACGTCTCCCAGCCAATCTAATAGCCACAACACTGTTAATAACTGATACTTCAACGTCTCCCAGCTAATCTAATAGCCACAACACAGTTAATAACTGACCCTTCAACGTCTCCCAGCCAATCTAACAGCCACAACACTGTTAATAACTGACCCTTCAACGTCTCCCAGCTAATCTAATAGCCACAACACTGTTAATAACTGATACTTCAACGTCTCCCAGCTAATCTAATAGCCACAACACAGTTAATAACTGATCCCTCAACGTCTCCCTGCCAATCTAACAGCCACAACACAGTTAATAACTGACCCTTCAACGTCTCCCAGCCAATCTAACAGCCACAACACAGTTAATAACTGATCCCTCAACGTCTCCCAGCCAATCTAACAGCCACAACACAGTTAATAACTGACCCTTCAACGTCTCCCAGCTAATCTAATAGCCACAACACTGTTAATAACTGATACTTCAACGTCTCCCAGCTAATCTAATAGCCACAACACAGTTAATAACTGATCCCTCAACGTCTCCCAGCCAATCTAACAGCCACAACACTGTTAATAACTGATACTTCAACGTCTCCCAGCCAATCTAACAGCCACAACACAGTTAATAACTGACCCTTCAACGTCTCCCAGCTAATCTAATAGCCACAACACAGTTAATAACTGATCCCTCAACGTCTCCCAGCCAATCTAACAGCCACAACACTGTTAATAACTGATACTTCAACGTCTCCCAGCCAATCTAACAGCCACAACACAGTTAATAACTGACCCTTCAACGTCTCCCAGCCAATCTAACAGCCACAACACAGTTAATAACTGACCCTTCAACGTCTCCCAGCCAATCTAACAGCCACAACACTGTTAATAACTGACACTTCAACGTCTCCCAGCCAATCTAACAGCCACAACACTGTTAATAACTGATACTTCAACGTCTCCCAGCTAATCTAATAGCCACAACACTGTTAATAACTGATCCCTCAACGTCTCCCAGCCAATCTAACAGCCACAACACTGTTAATAACTGACCCTTCAACGTCTCCCAGCTAATCTAATAGCCACAACACTGTTAATAACTGATACTTCAACGTCTCCCAGCTAATCTAACAGCCACAACACAGTTAATAACTGATCCCTCTATGTCTCCCTGCCAATCTAACAGCCAATCACCATATATGAACTGATGCCTCAATGTCTCCCCGTTAATCTATCAGCTAATCATGATACATATAAGAACCGATCCTTCAACATTTATCAGCCAATCTACTGCCAATCACAATACAAATAATAACCGATCCCTCACTGTCTCTCAACCAATCTACCAACCAATCACCACCCAAATAACAACTGCCACATCTACACCTTTCAGCCAATCACCACGCAAATAAGAACTCACCAATCAACATCTCCCAACCAATCTGTCATCAGCACCACGTACTAATACATGCATCATTACATAGATATATGAATAGCTACTATGGATTACGGTTAAGATACTAGTAATACATCACTCTCATACCGGTGATCCCTCATGATATTTCTAACATTCAGAAAGACACCATTTCTCACTGGTCACCTTTGTGGTTCCTAGTGACCAAAACACTAACCTGAACACACTTCTTGGGCAGTTGTTTGTCCGCCCACTGCTTCAGCTTGATGTCCACTGCTGTGTTGAATGTCCTGTAACACATGCTGGTGTAAGAGACCAAATGCCCAAGGACCACATACAGTCATGTACAGTCACGTACAGTCACGTACAGTCACGTACAGTCACGTACAGCCGGACGGTTAAATCAGTGGCTCCACATAACAAGTGAAACTCTATGTAGCGAATATATTGTTCATGGCTCCAAGATTTTTTTATTTTGTAAAAAATTCATTCAATTACTTTGGAGTATAATCTGTGAAACGTACAACATTTTAACCCATCAGCTATGATGACAGCAGTCACAAATATGTTGGTGAAACAAAGAGACCACTCAGATGTTCAAAGAACAAACCAGGACCGGCCAACAGGAGTAGGAGACCATTGCCGGGCCACAGGACACTCAGTGTCCATGGATAACACCAACGTACTGACCCAGGAATCAAACTGGCACAAGAGGGATGTAAAGTGAATGAGGCCATTTACATCAGATAGAGAGCTCCTATCATGAACTGAGACCAGGGATACCATCTGCCTGCCATCTACAGCCAAATTATCCCACCGAACCCTGAGCCATCACAAGTGACACCAGCATGTGACCAAGACTCATAGTTTATGGGTCAAAACATCATACATTTCACAACTTATGCTCCAAAGTGAATTTGTTTTACAAAATCGAGGCTCCTGTGGTCCTTAGGACCAGAAGCAATGTTGGGATTGTACCTTGGTAGCTATGTTATACACTGTATCTGTAAAATGGTTTTATGTTGTTACAGGACCAATCAGGTGAAAATGGTATGATATCTGTAAGTCCATACCTTATTCCACTGTTGTATGCATGGACAATTATGGTATATCTGTTACAGAGCTTACAAAAATGGTGGTTAAAACCGATGAACTAAATATAAAAACGTTGCTCGCATGTGACTTGCACAACCACAGTAACTATAAATAAACTGTAAACACTGCAGTGTTGGTCGACATCATAACACCCGTCATACATAACACTGCTGCATACCTGTGTGTCTTAAATCTACATTAATGCAAACCTTTTAAGTATTTATTCAGAGAGCATGGAGTGTCTTAAAATTAAAACTGACAAAATATTCGTTGATGGTAAGACAGCTGCACCCACCCTGGAGTGTCGGCCTGGGACGCAGGGACATAGATGTTCTCAAAGACATAGTTGGACATGCTCTCCCACAGTTTCTTCGAAAACGCCTCTTCCCTGAAACAATGCAACAATATTGTCATGTCATGGTAACATTCTGCAACATGTTTTCAGGTGAACTAGTCAGGTTCAAAGCCTGTTTTATGCAAAATTGTGTGGCATTTTCCATTTCATCAAAACAAAATTGATTATAACAATGACATAATAATTACACCCTTGACAATGTGGTTTATTTCAATATTTGTTGATACCTCTCAACAAACTTACCGGTGTATAGTTTTTAACCATTGCGACTGTTTTCAGTCTTTGTCAGCGAAACATAGCCATACATCAGGCATGTCACATGACCAGAGGTACGTCATGTGACACACCCATGGCATGGCAGCAACACCGCCAACAATGAATACACGACGTTGTAAAAATGAATTCAACGAATAATAATAAAACAATTGTGTTATGACCGACCACTAAACAAGTCTAATGTTTTGTGACTTCCTGTTGACCTACCACTGCTGAGGCGTCACTTGACTCAAGTTGATGATCTCGTCTAAGATCTCGCCTCGAGACTTCTCAAAGAGTTCCTCCTGTCAACATACAGACAAGTAAAGAGACTTCTCAAAGAGTTCCTCCTGTCAACATACAGACAAGTAAAGAGACTTCTCAAAGAGTTCCTCCTGTCAACATACAGACAAGTAAAGAGACTTCTCAAAGAGTTCCTCCTGTCAACATACAGACAAGTAAAGAGACTTCTCAAAGAGTTCCTCCTGTCAACATACAGACAAGTCAAGAGACTTCTCAAAGAGTTCCTCCTGTCAACATACAGACAAGTCAAGAGACTTCTCAAAGAGTTCCTCCTGTCAACATACAGACAAGTCAAGAGACTTCTCAAAGAGTTCCTCCTGTCAACATACAGACAAGTAAAGAGACTTCTCAAAGAGTTCCTCCTGTCAACATACAGACAAGTAAAGAGACTTCTCATAGAGTTCCTCCTGTCAACATACAGACAAGTAAAGAGACTTCTCAGAGTTCCTCCTGTCAACATACAGACAAGTAAAGAGACTTCTGAAAGAGTTCCTCCTGTCAACATACAGACAAGTCAAGAGACTTCTCAAAGAGTTCCTCCTGTCAACATACAGACAAGTCAAGAGACTTCTCATAGAGTTCCTCCTGTCAACATACAGACAAGTCAAGAGACTTCTCATAGAGTTCCTCCTGTCAACATACAGACAAGTCAAGAGACTTCTCAAAGAGTTCCTCCTGTCAACATACAGACAAGTCAAGAGACTTCTCAAAGAGTTCCTCCTGTCAACATACAGACAAGTCAAGAGACTTCTCAAAGAGTTCCTCCTGTCAACATACAGACAAGTCAAGAGACTTCTCAAAGAGTTCCTCCTGTCAACATACAGACAAGTCAAGAGACTTCTCAAAGAGTTCCTCCTGTCAACATACAGACAAGTCAAGAGACTTCTCATAGAGTTCCTCCTGTCAACATACAGACAAGTCAAGAGACTTCTCAAAGAGTTCCTCCTGTCAACATACAGACAAGTCAAGAGACTTCTCAAAGAGTTCCTCCTGTCAACATACAGACAAGTCAAGAGATTTCCCTCAAAGAGTTCCTCCTGTCAACATACAGACAAGTCAAGAGACTTCTCATAGAGTTCCTCCTGTCAACATACAGACAAGTCAAGAGACTTCTCAAAGAGTTCCTCCTGTCAACATACAGACAAGTCAAGAGACTTCTCAAAGAGTTCCTCCTGTCAACATACAGACAAGTCAAGAGACTTCTCAAAGAGTTCCTCCTGTCAACATACAGACAAGTCAAGAGACTTCTCATAGAGTTCCTCCTGTCAACATACAGACAAGTAAAGAGACTTCTCAAAGAGTTCCTCCTGGCAACATACAGACAAGTCAAGAGACTTCTCATAGAGTTCAGCCAACCAGCTAGCAATGGTCAGCCACGGTCAGCCGCAGCAAGCCAACCATTTGGATGTTTTGTGTTTCTGGAAGTCTTGTTGGGAAAACATTCAAATCATAGATGTGTTGCATGCTTAACTTGCAGTAATTTCCACAAAGTTAACAGGTATATTTGCAAATAATAAAAACAGTTGCAAGAAACAAACAATATAGCCTTGGTTTGTATGATATATGTATGTAGAAGTCACTTACTCGGTCAAGCTCACGTAGACGAGGAAATGTGTTCTTCCATTCAGTTTCTAAATTAAATCTTGTGGCTGCAATAAAGAAAACATCCACGTAATAAGTCATTCTTACATAAAACAACATTAATGCATTGCTTTCCTAAAATGATTCTTGAAACATGTCTGCCACCATTCATAAACAAAGCAAACATGTATTTGCTTTTTCTTGTACGCACAATATGTATTTCAATATTCTTCAGTTAATATTAATTCATATCCTCCGTTATAAAAGGCAGACAGGGATGCATACTCCATGTACATGCATCCTGTCAAATCAATTCTTTTGACCAAATCACATGTTACTATAATTTAATTTACTGAGTTTTATATAAAGCATTTTATCTTAAGTGGATTTGGGTGTTATTATAAATTCTGACATTATTAAATAATACACACGCAACATATCTGGACACCAGTGACGCGGGTTTGCAGTGGGCCTAAACCAATCAAGGACCAAGCTTTGACATTGTATAAATGTGTGACTGGTTTTGGGAGGTGACCCACCTTTGAAAGCATCAGCTTGCTGTTCGATGGATTCGCGCACCATCTTCCAGAAGCATTGAGACACCGCCATGCTGAGGTTGGCCGTTGTCATCTGGGAAGGCTTTAATGCCCCCTCCCTGTCAACAGAGGGACCCACTGCAGAACTCATATCTGGTTGGGGGTCACACGCTGCATTCTCGCCATGTTAATTAATAATAATAATAGTATTATTTAAACACTAAAATCCAAAGTAAAACTCTGTTCGGTAGTACTGACAATAGTTAGTCGTTAAAATTATAAGAAATAAATATATTAAAAGTACAAGTAAACCGTATGAATATGTATAGCTATTAGCTAAAGCATTGCTGTACGAAATTAAACTAGAAAAACTGAAACTAAATCAAAGGTGACATTCTTTGCAAAAAGTAGTATATAATAATGTAGTAAAAATAGATGTACATATAATTATATATTTATATAAAACATCAATATAAGCAATTGTGAAATATATATATATATATTTCATTAAATAAAAAGTTCATAGCTTATGGATGCTGACAGGACTACGTGTTATTTTAAGACGCTAACTGAATTAAACAGAATCTAAACTAATTTCTACTAAACATGAACTTGCAGAGAGTTATCATTTGAAGACTTGTTAATGTTAATTTACAACACATAATGTGATGTTTCGTTCACTGAACGTCACCTGAACAACTTGGAGCGTCGGAAGAAGTTCTCTTCGTAGTTCCTGATTTCTTCTATCGTGTCACTTGTATTGCCTGAAACAACATTTTGTGTAACCAATATGGTAAGGAATGAATATACTAGTATTGTTGTATTTTTATTTTCTCCTTGCTTTATCTACTAAAGATAGAGTAGAAATACATATTTTGTGATAACAGACATTGTTTTGGACTAGTACCTACAAGTATATATGCACTTGGGAGTCTTAAATACATGGAGTATAACTTCTTCTTGTATCACAAACACTTATATAAACCCACCTTTGCCTGTGACTACCGCAAAGTACCCAAGTGCCTTCATGGGAAACAGGCGACCTTCGAGGATTCGCTGGATCTGCATACAATAAAGCAATCAATAAATTTAAAGAATTCATACAAGGAAAATTGTCAAAATGTTTTTGTCAATAATTGGGTAATATATACTATATATTTATTCTAGATACGTAACCTGCCAATCCAGAAAGACTTACCCTGTCAGGATTAATGAGAGAACTCTCAGCAAGGTCAACTTTTGTGAGGACAAAGATTGTTCTTTTGCCGCTTGGGTCAATGCCACTGACCAGGTCAGTAACGTTGCTTCGTTCAGCGTCCAGTGAGCCATCTACAACAGGCCCCATCCTTGTACAACCACCAAGACATCAGTTGATTGATTATCTGAGTCAGTAATTGCTGCCTATTTCTTATATCAACATATTAACAATTTAGTTTATAATTTTAGTTGTTTCAATGTTTCTTCCTTCATAAGGCAAAACGTCGTATATAATCATCAGGGTGGGTGCAATTTGCTGATGATCTTTGGTTGCATACAAAGATATGACATCTATCCGACATTTGCTTTGACTTCCATAAAAGGCTCAAAATTGTATGCAACATTATGTACAACACATCATGTGTTAGTGAAACTAAACTGATTCCTCAATACTGACTAGTTTTCACTTTATTGAGGTGTCTTTTTTCCTCTTGGGTTTTCAGCAGTACCCGGGGGACCAAAGTTTTTTTAAAAAACCAAAATCCAAAACCCTTTGTAATTAAAAAGGGGACCCCCTTCCCTAGGGTGACACACTCACCCTGTATAGGTGACCCCCTTCCCAGGGTGACACACTCCCAAACCCTTGGGTTCCAAGTGACACACTCACCCTGTATAGGTGACTCTCCTAGGTGACACACTCACTTGGTTCCAAGTGACACACTCACCCTGTATAGGTGACTCTCCTAGGTGACACACTCACTTGGTCCCAAGTGACACACTCACCCTGTATAGGTGACTCTCCTAGGTGACACACTCACATGGTTCCAAGTGACACACTCACCCTGTATAATTGACTCTCCTAGGTGACACACTCACTTGGTCCCAAGTGACACACTCACCCTGTATAGGTGACTCTCCTAGGTGACACACTCACTTGGTCCCAAGTGACACACTCACCCTGTATAGGTGACTCTCCTAGTTGACACACTCACATGGTTCCAAGTGACACACTCACCCTGTATAGGTGACTCTCCTAGTGACACACTCACTTGGTTCCAAGTGACACACTCACCCTGTATAGGTGACTCTTTCCTAGGTGACACACTCACATGGTTCCAAGTGACACACTCACCCTGTATACAGAGGATGATGGCATTTGGGTTCTCCATGTGCTGACGACAGATGTGGGCGATCCTGTCTCGGGTGTCTGACGGGCCATGTCAACTGTGACAGGTCTGAGGAACACCAAGTGATGGCCACACTCACTCACACATCTTTACATTCCCTCATTTTCCTGCACTAGTTACTTAATCACTAATGTACAACACTGACTGATTCCGTAAGTTACAGTTAGTCTTCGACTTAATAATAATAATTAGGTAACTTTTATTGTGCCTAAATCCTTTGAAAGCAAGGTCAGAGGCACATCGGTATAAAAGGGTTAATCAATCTCATAATCAATAAACAATTCCAGTTGTCATCAGATTGACTGGTTGATGCGCCATGATGACGATGGACAGGCAAGTTTGCAAATGTATGTCTTTAAATGACAGCAAAATGTAGCAATATTTTCAACTGAAGGAAGCATATTCCAAAGAGTAGGTGCACCCAAAGCAAACGCCCTAGTCCCAATATTAGTATTGACTTTAGGGACAAAAAGTAAATCAGAACTACAGGATCGAAGCTGGACAGGTTTTCTTATAGGAAAAAGCAATGAATGTAAATACTATAGCAGATTACAGGAAAGTGCCTAGGCATATTTTAACTCAGAATGTCAGTTATAATATGCCTTGGTTTGACTGACATGTATACGAATACACTGTCTGGTTCACTGATTTCCCATATTCCATTCAATCCAGAAATGGATTTGCACTATTGTATGCATGAAAAACTACTACATACTACTACTACATTGTATTTTGATGTAATAAATACTGACACTGATGATGCCTGGAAGATCAACCAGCACCATGCGTTGAATGCCAGGACCCTTCACAGTCATTGAAATCGTCTGCAAAAGTAAAGATTGCAAAACTTGAAGCATCTCAAAAATCAACTAACATCTGTGGAATTAAACTGACAAATAGAAATCTGCCTCTGACCATATTAACAACAGTTTGTTTACAAACATAACTGATTAGATTTCAAACTGTATGTCAACCAATCCAAAATGCACACTAAACATTTAATTTTGACATCATAAATCTAAATTGCATTATTCAAACTTGGAGTAAATTGTCTAGCTGTTTCTAAAAACACAACAACAAAATCCGACAAGTGATACTTTCAACCATACAAATGTATCGTGGCCAGTCATTAGCAGCTTCACAGAACAAGTAAGTTTACCTCAGCGCTGATCGTGTCTCCTTTACCAACGCTGGCCTTCATTCGGATCTCCACTTGTTTCCTGAGCGCCTCCAGCTAAAAACATTTGTTTACGTCAGTCGCCAACACACACCCAAAATGCCACCCACAAATAAGCATTTACTGAATATATGTCATACTTGTTGTTCATCAACACTGGCTGGCTTTTCATTACAGTTTGAAGGTTAGCCTCAACATCAACAGTTTTCCAGGATCAGATTAGTGTAAGTTTTTTTTCTGTTTTTCTCTGTCTGCACCAGTCTTTCCTGCCCAGAGTGAGTGTCCATACGTTAACGTTCCTTTGTTATTTACATTGGGACACAGTTCTGGTCATCGACTTGTCAAAGTTGTCTTTTATATCAGCAACAAACACAACTCATATATTTTTAAGTTTCTCATATAGTTTTGTATCGATGAAATAGCCAATTTATAGACTGCTGAATTTTGCCACCAAAGAGTGGACGTGGAGTGAAAATGTCTTTGTCTGGTTCCATGACTTTCCCTCGGTATTAATTGGTGACACAAATGCTCACCTCCGATTCCTTAGTGAGGTCATATTCACGTCGACTGTCCTTGAAGGCTGCGATATGATACGGCCCTTCGCTCAAGGTCACCTTCACTGGTGCTCGGGTCATCATCTCACCTGAGCCCCTATGGAAAACACAAATAGGTCAACAGTTGTGCAAGACATCACTAAATAAAACAGTGTAACACTTTCTGTCTACGGTAGCAATCTGTATTAAGTGAATAGACTCCATGCCCAACATACTCGTGGGTTAACACAGGAGTTTGAATGCGGTAAATCAAATTATAAGCACGAACAAACATTTTTAAATGAAAATATTTCAAATAATGTATGACCAAAATTCTGAATGCACGTTTATATATGACCGAGATTTACGTGTGTAACAATTTAATACATGCTCACAACATGATGCAATGACTAATTTAGTCTGAACAGAGAAAGTATCCGGACCTTACGAACAAGTCAATTCAATGGAACGATGTTATGATGACAATAACTGCTATTAAACAAGCACATACCTTGGGAAGATCCTAGCCTTTGCAATCATCTCAAGAACGCTGGTTTTGCCTGAGCTCTGGTCTCCAACCACTACAACCTGCAAGAGGGAAAGTCTTGTGTACAACTTGTTGGCAAATGTACAAAAGGAATATCTCCCTTGACTCTTCAGACAGGATGCTGAATTGACATGTAATTCTTAGAAGATTTCATGCAGAAACAAATATGGACACCCATCACTGAACGAACATTGCAACAACTGGGCAGAAACTCCCGCCTGTCATATCCAGTTTGTGTCAGATGATGTAGGTCATGTGACACAACTGTGAAAATCAGTCTTCTGACCAATCACTACATTCAAATATTACTATCTGAGGCAGTGAAACAAGAGTTTGATGCCAAAAGTCAGGGTGTGTATTTATTGTACATGGTAATGTAAACATTCTATCAACTTTTTTTAAAGTCAGCATTCATATTGTGCTATTATGTGAACTTGTCTTAGTATCATGATTAATAAGCGTGATCTATATCTATACATTAGCAAGATTACAATTCTCAAAGAATTGCTGTAACAGAAACTTTCTGTTGCAGGATTCATGTGTGGGTGGGTATGTACAACAGCATTTGGATAAGAATTGATCTTATTTACCTTTTCTTCACAGAGCAGTTCTACTGTAACACGTCTTATTTGTGACACTATTGCAATGTCACCAACACTTACCCGGGGCAGGTGGTCCTGTGTGTTGTAGCTGATGTCATAGTCTGTCAACTCGTCCAAAACCTCCGAGTACATGTCAATGAGAGACTTCTACAAACAATGATGTCATCATGAAGACACCTCAGCTTGATGGCAGAGCAAAGGAGAGTCAATCAAGAGGATTGGAATTGGATCATCTGATGTTTTATATACCAAATTTATTTTAACTGCTCTTTGCCCAGTGAAAAAAGTTTAAACATTTCAACTGTAAATCTCCTCAATAACATGAAAATGCATACAAAGCAGTTACCAAGAATTTTACATAATGTAACATGATAACTAAATTAATAGAAATGTCCTATCCATGCACTAAATTGTGAGTTATAACAAAACAAGGATTCAAGGTTGCAAAATTGTTCTGCATCACATTTACATATATGTGTGACACCTGTTTTGCTAACAAGACTGAGCGTAAGCTAAACCTTCAAACAAAACAGAGAGCAAGTTAAACCTCCAAAAAAGACTGAGAGCAAGCTAAACCTTCAAACAAGACTGAGAGCAAGCTAAACCTTCAAACAAAACAGAGAGCAAGTTAAACCTTCAAAAAAGACTGAGAGCAAGCTAAACCTTCAAACAAGACTGAGAGCAAGCTAAACCTTCAAACAAGACTGAGGGGCAAGCTAAACCTTCAAACAAGACTGAGAGCAAGCTAAACCTTCAAACAAAACTGAGAGCAAGCTAAACCTTCAAACAAGACTGAGAGCAAGCTAAACCTTCAAACAAGACTGGGAGCAAGCTAAACCTTCAAACAAACTGAGAGCAAGCTAAACCTTCAAACAAGACTGAGAGCAAGCTAAACCTTCAAACAAGACTGAGAGCAAGCTAAACCTTCAAACAAGACTGAGAGCAAGCTAAACCTTCAAACAAGACTGAGAGCAAGCTAAACCTTCAAACAAGACTGAGAGCAAGCTAAACCTTCAAACAAAAGACTAAACCTTCAAACAAGACTGAGAGCAAGCTAAACCTTCAAACAAGACTGAGAGCAAGCTAAACCTTCAAACAAGACTGAGAGCAAGCTAAACCTTCAAACAAGACTGGGAGCAAGCTAAACCTTCAAACAAGACTGAGAGCAAGCTAAACCTTCAAACAAGACTGAGAGCAAGCTAAACCTTCAAACAAGACTGAGAGCAAGCTAAACCTTCAAACAAGACTGAGAGCAAGCTAAACCTTCAAACAAGACTGAGAGCAAGCTAAACCTTCAAACAAGACTGAGAGCAAGCTAAACCTTCAAACAAGACTGAGAGCAAGCTAAACCTTCAATCAAGACTGAGAGCAAGCTAAACCTTCAAACAAGACTGAGAGCAAGCTAAACCTTCAAACAAGACTGAGAGCAAGCTAAACCTTCAAACAAGACTGAGAGCAAGCTAAACCTTCAAACAAGACTGAGAGCAAGCTAAACCTTCAGACAAGACTGAGAGCAAAGCAAACCTTCATCTTGCGTTTGCTTCCATGTTTTTGGTCCTTCAGCAGGAGCTGTCGTCGCAACTCTCGGTTCTCCTTCTCAAGTCGATCTATCTCCCGCTGCAGACGAATCTGTTACCACACAACTGATTACACACACAGTTTACAAGACTAGGATAACTATTTAACTACATTATATATCACAAGATTCACAACAGGTCACAAGTTGTGCTTGGAATACTTTGTTCTGAAATTATAGCATTGAGTCGGCTTTACTTGTTGGGAATAATTCTTGAATTTTTTTCACATAAAACTTTAAAAATACTTATTCTATTGCAGCATGTTCTTATACTTATATGTTTTGCATCTATCTCTGTGTGCAACTGTCTGCCTGTGTGTGTGCCTGTGTATCTATCTACCTATCAATTTATCTCTGTCTGTCCGTGTGTATGTGCGCGTTTGTGTGAGAGCATGTGTCTGTCTGTTTGTTTGTCTATCTGTCTATCTGTCTGCCTGTCTGTCCATGTGTGTGAGTGTTAACATCTGTCTGTCTGTCCACATGTCTCTGTCTGTATGTCTATGTCCCCTCAGCCCTCCTCACCTGCACTTGCATCATCTCCTCCTGCAGCTTCTCTATGCGCTCCTTCTGCTGATAAGCCACGTCCTCCTTCAACACAACGCACAAGTTCTCCAAGTCAAGTCACCAAATATCAGCTATAAATAATATTACTAATAATCTTTGTTTTATATAGCCCATAATGCAACTGGTGACCAACAAGACCACAGTGATATACATGATACTTAGTAAGTGTAAATGTAATGGAAAACAACATAATGTATTGATGCAGATGTGAAGAGACTGTTGCAATTATTACGTTAAATCAACCTATACAAATTGCATACAATGCACATATTAAAATGCTATGTATTTAACAAAAACAAAACTTAAACAAATTCATAACATACTGAAATACTTCGATGAAATGATAAATAGCATAAATAAAAAAGAAATAAATCAATAAAATAGGCTAAAATTTTTACCTCTCCCTTGTCAGGACTGCTCTGTACTAAACCCATCAGAGCTGACGGACCGACCACAAAAGCCGAACCGGCATCAGGAACTGGAAAATACGCAACAAACCGTGCATGAAGAGGCAGCCTTCAACTTGCAAATATTAACACATTCCTTCCTCATTTCAGGAAGATGTATTTATAATATGTTACCATTCCATAATAAACACAAAATGTGCAGCTAATGTGTGGTGTTTCGCTTAAAGCAGGAAGTCAATATGCAAGCCAGCAAATTGTACTATGGCAAAATTACATCAGCAATCACGAAATTCCGAGGATTTTTGGCGCTATAGAAGTTTTCCAAATTGTATTGTTCATTCTAGGGTTGGCCAAAATATGAAATGTAAAATGCCAGACATCTGAATTGTAGAAAACACTGATTGTAATTAATATAATTAGTAGATACTGCCACAGTTTAGCACAAATAAATATAGCTTTTCTCACATTCTGATGTGCACTGAACTCTGTTTAGGATTATTAATGTGTCTGCCTTAGCTGCATTACTGGCTGGCACAATGATAGTGAGACTCTGAACACACACACAACATCACACCAGTTCCACGTGCATTTAGATGTAGGACTAGGAGTACATCATAAAATATATTTCATGGAAAAAACGTCAAACAGTGATTGCTATTAAAAAGTCTGCCACATAAAACACAAACACAACATATGCCCCTCGTCAATTTAATATGTTTATCATATCATTTCAGATTAATTTTTTCCAAAAAATTATATCAATCTAGCATCGACAAGAACATGTTATTTGTTGGATTATGTTTTGGAGAAAGTATTGAAAAAAGAATATATTACACTTGACCACATCCTGTCATAAACGGACGGAAACGGCAAATGTTGCACATTGCTGTTGCAGAACATAACACTATTTACGTTTCACAATTCACCTCTGTGGCCAATTCTAGTAAATGTACTAAAGTGCTCTCTTTAATTAAAGTGACTGCATGTGTATGACTTAGACAATTCACACAATACAAGTCTGAACAATAACAAACTTGATTCATGCTTGATTAAATCATTTGAGAGAGAGGGTTTAAATAGCTGACTGAACTCCTTACTATTGTTATGAGACACAGTAATTAATATTGTTATATATCTGTGCTGTGTATGTTAGTTCATATTTGAGATGAGTAACGAAAGTGTGACAAATACTTATCTCTAATATGGATCCAAGAAGTGGTTGGTTTATCAAATTTAGAAACGGGTGCATAAAATATTTAACTATATAAGAGAAATACACGAGGATATTAGACATCAAATTGTGCAGTAACAACAAGAGTGGAACTAATACTTCAAGGTGTTGTGGTGGTTAGTTCAAAAACAACATGAACTGTTACCTAATGAAAAAACAAAACACAGGAGGTATGTAAAATGAAAGCCAGGTGTCAGCTAATTTGGATAGGTTTGTTGCACATTTTCCCTTGTTCCATGTTAGTCTGTCACATACCTAGTGACATCGTTTCCAACAAACTTATCTTAAACTGCAGCATAACAGAGCCTAACCATTTCACTGAGAGTGAGGACACAAATTTGTCATCAAGGAAATTACGTTTTGCCAGTAAGTGTGCATATCCACAAAGGGACATAATACATAGGTTTGTAAAGGACAATGTATGAATCTGTCACTTGGAAAACAGCTACATTTGTGTTGAAAACAATTCAGCCAAAATTATCAGTGGATGCTGATGTAGCAAATTGTTAAATCATTCAAATGCTATGGTTGTTTGAATCCCCCTCTCATCTTGCATGCTTGATACTGTCCAGCTTGACAAGAAGCTTCATATTTGGATTGCGCTGCAGGTTACAGCTGTTTTTCTGCTGTTTCCTGCTACTGGTGGCCCAAGGCTTTCATTTTTATGTGGAAGGTATTGAAATCCCACAAGTCAAACTGGGTCAACTAGCACACATGAATTGAACATGGAAAGGAAACTAGCTCACATCTCAAAGTTATGTTACACAGTCAAATATTTCATAGGTAACTTTTAAGTGCTTTTTACATGTTCTTTTTAACACATAAATGTCTACAGATACATCTTAATTTAAAAAGTTACATCTGGATCCATGCAGCAGGCAAACTTTGAATAATAGGGCTACTATAAGTTCTGGTAGGTACATTTCTGGTTGGCTATCCATACTGGACCTTAATGAAATGGCCTCAGAAAAATCTATACCTACACCTTGTGGATTCTTCAATACCTATACCTGCTGCTTTTTCACCAACAATCTACACACCTGAACCTTTGATTACCAGGGGCACCGCCTTTGCACCTGGAAGGCAATACATGCATAAAGAAATATGCAGCCAGAAGTTGATGTAGCATATTGCAACAATATTTCCCATCACTATGCCATTTACCAACAAGAGGTCTCCCATACCATGTCTTGTTTTAGAGTTGACTGTTGACAATAATGTTGCAAAACATGAATTATGTATAATTAGTTTTGTAAATGATTATAACTGGTTTGGTCTGAAAGTGTTGTACACTGATAACACATGCATGCCAAACAGAACACACAAGACTTAGTTATATTGTGTCTAACATAGCATATTGTTTTTTCTGAACCATCATGTTTCTTACAATACAACTAAATAGAGAGTTTGGCATGTGTATATGCACAAGACAGTGATTTTAGTGGTTTAATTGCAAACATACTTGAACAGGATTAACTTGTAGAATGAGAACACAACACTCCAACAGTGGTTTTTTAAAGTATTGTTACTAACACATGAAGGGAAGTATGGTCGTTTAGACACATTGCATCGAAACACACTACATATATCATGTCATTCAAAATGTAGTCACTTTGTAAACACAATTTTGGCCCAAAAAGATACAAGTACCGTAAATCCTGTATTACAAGCCGCACCCCTAATTGAAGCCGCACCCCGACTTTTGACCTAAATCCCGAATTTCCTCCGCCCTTTTTGATATCGGCAAAACCCTTATTTAAAGCCGCACCCCGACTTTGAGCCAATGCCATTAACTGCGTGCGACATACTGCCGTAGCGCACGCAATTTGGAAACATTTTAACCTGTTTCATAGAAGTCATAACTTTGCTAATAATGATCATACATGAATAACTGAAAGACTCATTATTGTAATGCATTTATAATTACGACACAGTATGTATTTTAATCGGAATATTACTACGTTAATTTGGAGAAAAAAGGGGGGAAAATAACCACAATTTCACCATGCTATCAGAATATAATTGGGTGGCAGAATGTTCATACATCCAACGAATAAAATGTAGCCACATATTTAAGCTATTTAATGGTGCTAAAATTATTAAAATATGTTAAGAAGTTTTGGTTTTATAGGATTGTATGTAGAACCATGCATAATGCTGGCACCTATAAAATGTAAGCTACCCATCCTCTCCCAGGCCTATGTCGGCTATACTTCAAAGACGCTTCCTTGCCGGCTAGCAACAATGTAATAACTTGGCGTCTCCGCCAGCGTGGGAACGGATGTAACACATGTTTCTCAGACAGTCGTCCCTTAATTAGGCCACCAGCCACCCGTGTTTGTCCAGACATCGCCCAGGCACCGGGAAGTCGGGGTTACAACATTGTATCTTGACCCAGAAAACAAATGCAATTAACTCGGTCGTCAGTGGCTGGGAAGCCCTGGTAGAGTGTGGTGTTGTTTTGACAATCGGCATGAAGCCTGGCTTTTGTAAACGTGTGAACATTGTTCTTGGAACTGAGATTAAAACTAATGTCAAAACAAAACAGAAGGCGTGGGATTGATGCTAACAAAGGACGATGACATAATATTTATTTGCCGGCACGTGCAGCAGCAGCAATGACTCAGACACGGACACACTACACTGAACGACACCATCATGCCATTCGCGACAGCGTTCTTTGACGGCGACAATACTACAATAGTGTTGACAAAGGATTATATTAAGTTTAAAATGAATTATTTCATCATATTTGATGATGATTGTCTGATGCACGCGGACCCACGGCAACAGTCATGTTGCCAACGTTGAAATGGGTACATGAAATGCGCCGCCGAGCCGTTCCTTTCCCCGACCTAGGCCTAGCCAAGGCATTCTTTGACGGCGACGATGAAAGGGTCTTGTGGAGTTTAACTGTGACATGTTTTCATATTCTGATCGTTGTCTCTGAACATTTTATGGACATGGGATTTTATTAACAGTGTTATATCATTTGTTTAGCACAAGTAGCAATTGTAATACAATGTGTTATTCATCAAACCGGCTTCGTTTCTTCGGTAAGTTTTTCACGTTTATACTGAAAATTTTGTGACCCAAATGTCAATTTGTCTCGGCAAATTACTGTATTTAAAGCCGCACCCCAACTTTGGCGTTTTCGTCCTCATTTTGGCAACACACTACTGTATTAGAAGCCGCGGCTAGTAATACAGGATTTACGGTAGTCGGCAAGACGGACGTGAAACTGGGTGAGAAGTAGTGTGGAAACAAGGGTTATATAAAAATAAATCATAAAATAAAAAGTTAACTGATGATCAATAAAAACATGCAAACATAAAATAAACAAACATTATACACACACATGGATCAATGACAAAAAATGTGTTTGTATTAAATGAAAATGTTTGCTATTATGTACACAAACTTAATCATTACAGTACACAATTAAATGGATAATCTGATATAATTACAGTGCAGTGCAAAATAATTACATAGGGGACTGGATTGAAGTTGATTCCACCAAAAAAATCATTAGCTGCTACCTAGTGTCCCCAGTAAATAATTAAATCTCATAGAAAAAAATTTGAAATTCACAAACCCTCAGTCATCCAGGATGGATCTTGCTCTGCCATCTTGTCAAGCCATTTCTTAAGTGGTTCCAACACAGGAAGTTGTCCCTTGAAGAGATCCTGTTCAGTGGACCAAATACACCAACTCAGTCAGCCAAAACTATTATCTGTGTAGAACAATAATATAATAATCATTATTATAAACACTGCTATATACAACAATTCGTAGAGATTAAAAACAAAAAATCTATAACTGACAATATGTCAACAATACTATACGACCTTCTTTATTTGTGAAATAGATTGTAACATTAGGTAAAGTATTGATGTGAATAAATAGGATTTTCAATTATATAAATACAACAGACAGTCCTGTTTTCAAGAATATAAAAAAAATTCTCTGCAAACTGTAAATCTATAATATAATAATATATGCTACGATACACTATAGCAAATAAATTCCTGATATTTTTCCTTACTGCATACCATCGCAAAAGTTTTAAAAAGCACTTTAATTCAATGAAAATAAATTAGTAGGATTTATGAATAGGCATAAAGATTCTTAAGGGAACTTTTCATGTTCATGGGTGCTGGCTTCCTGCACCCATGTTTCAGAGCTCTGAGACAACTGTCCCTTACTTGTTATCATCCAACTGAACACAACCGATACAGACCTTGGGGATAGAGGGCAGCTCGACAGCTGCAGCGACATTGCTCCTGAATCGTCTCCACTGTGCGCGCCAATCATCAATCTCATCATCAGTGGGCAGATATTGTTGTAGCCAACCCAGGTCTGGCAGGCGATCCTTCCATGATTCAAAGGTCTGGAAAAACAATAGCTGGTATAGCAATCTTAGTACTTATATATATATATATATAATATTATTATGCATTCACATTCACTGAAATTATCATTAAATCTAGCCTACGTAAGCCAAAACTCTCATTAATAACACTGTAAAGAAATAATTAAGTATATATATCCAGGCTTCTGTCATTAACATTTAGTGAAGTTTGACATAAATGAAATTGTCTTGTCGAAGGTGTTCAGAGGTATAAGAACTTACGTTGTGCAATGAGACACCACCGGCAACTGCAGATGTCAAGACAAGATAGCGCAGCTTTACAAGCCTTCCCACAAATCTCATTAGCATGCCCGTTGACATGGGACGTATCAGGATTCTGCTGGGGATGAGGTGTCGATGTCGATTTGTACCACGTGTGACATCTCTTGGTATGCGCAGCCTCAGAATGGAGTAGCTGCGCACGTAACATGATACCGTTGGGGAGGCTCGGAGTAAGTTCGAGCGATAAGTTAGGATAGTCCCAGAGTATGAAACCAGTGGGAGGGAACGAGTCTTTGTAGATCCATGCAAGGATCTAGATACCCTCCGAAGGTGTCGGCAGTAGGGGCTGAAAGCAATCATAAATGTTTTAGATTAAGAGAATGTTTATACATACTCCAAACCACTGGCAGTGTAATGCAACTTTAGAAAGAGAACTTCGGTTAGCATGCTGACTTAGCCAAGCATTCAAAATCATAAATTGGGAACTGTCTGTAGTCAAACAATACAGTCAAATTGCTCTGCAACGTATCACTAGTTGGTTGTAAGGCATTTTTATCGACTGCAAGTACAAACTGAAACTATGGTACGACTCGTTTAATTCATAATTATTTATTGTGTTCATTATTTGTGAATATGTATATAGCATGCAACAATTGTTGACATAACTTGTATTAAAATAAGGATAAACATAACCTGATGACAGGCGTGCCGCAATTAATAGCCTGGCAAGCGTTGGCGTCAGCAATAACCTACGCCTGGCTACGGATGTCATTCACTAAAAATCGTAGTAAACAACTTTTTACAGGAAGCATAGTTGTTTACGAATGCTATTTATAATACGTTAACCAAATACCTACCCAAATGTTCCTTTCAACATCCGGAACATTGCAGCATACCATAATTTCAAGGTCTTTTATATAAATTATCGCCCCAAACCAGAAACCATCTTTTTCTAATGGTTAACCGCAGTACGCGCAGATGTATCCGCGCATAGGTAATCTGCAGCATCATTGGATGCGCGCACCTGACTCTATTTTCGCTTATACACACTTTATATAAACGATTGTGAGATAAAACCACATTGCAATTACTAATGCAATAATAACTTATACGTCATTTATTAACAACATTGTAGCTTCGTGTAACTCAATGGGCGTTAAATGACAGTATGTGAGTAACCATTCTGCTTGTGTCGCGCGGCTTTACGGGGTCCGGCTTTACCCACCAGGGGAGCGTCAATAGTGTTTAAATAAGGAAATTATTTCACCAAGCAGAAAGCGGCATGAGTGAGAATTTGTTTCGCTTAACCGACTGTCGGTCGGCTGCGGAACTACCCCGAGAAGACAGTCTGGTGATTTGAATGCTATCCGTGTGAGTTAAACAATGCTGCCACCTCAAGGATATTGGCTAATCCTGCCGTAATTCCGATTTTATAAACATCAACACATTTATATTTTTTGTAATTTTTTATTATTGTGAGTTTTATTTTGAATATGTTTTTATAGTACAACATTATCTTATAAAAAGGTATACTTATTTAATTTGTTATTTCAAATTCGGCCTGAGAATCAATAAGCATCGCTATCCTAATCTGGGGTAAGGCCGTCCTGGCGGTTACAATTGCCGCCCATTAATTTCCCAGGCAGAGTTGAGGGGGTGAAGAGTGCTGCCACCTCACTGAGCCTGGGTAATCGAGGCAATGGACGGCTATGTTTGGGTCCATAGGCCTACACCATAGACATATCTAGGGAGTGTTGAGGGATAGATCATCGCAAATGTGTCTCGCACTGTTTTCATTAGAATAACGTATCCCTATACGCTTCGAATGTGAAGTGCGCATGCACCCACAACATCGACGTTCCACCTTGAACATTCTTCAGTTGTGAACGTCGCCGCGAACAGTTACCAAAAACACTACCACCAACACCACCACCCCACTCCAATGCAGCGCCCTCATCTTGTCTTCCGACGACCGAGAAATTGGGAACGTCGCCGCGAAAAATGTCAACACGTCCCATTTCGATGTCGTGTCATGTTGAAGATACGGCTCAACTCTCTTCACAAGACAGCGCCGCCCGTATGTGCACACGTGTTATTAGGCCCTACAACAGCTCCATTTTACCCAAAATAACCTTTAAATAGATCAGTTACGAAAATGTATGCATAGTTGGTGCACTCATGCAGCTACTCCCAACGGAAATTCAAATTATCAAAGATGAGACGATCGCTCTATTAGATATCACTGAAACTATTTATTATCGAACCAGTTACAAAAATAAACTATACGATACTTTATAAGCTGCTAGATAATTACATTTTAGCAGTTCACCACCACATACATGCAATTCTTCAAGATGGCGTGTAGCGATTGGGACTTTCTTTTTCGGTTTGGGATGCAGATTGTTGACGAAGAAGACGCCACATCGGACCAGTTCAGTATGTCGATGTGGTGTTTTCCCCAGCCAGTTGTTTCAAGGACAATCACGAACACTTCTAAGCAGCCATATTTTACAAGTGTCGGACGAGAAACACATCGATAGTGTGGTTATATGACTTATATCCGTCAGAGCTGGTAGGCGACAAAGCCCGCTGACTATTTGCGACGTCTCACAGCGGAATTACTTCACCCCGACAGAGCATCACATCGGGAGCGCGCAGTGTACACACGCGACGACAGTGACACATGTGCTCCCTCGATCGTCTTATAACTTCCCAATGCCCAAAATGAGTTTATTTAATCCCATATTGGAATATATAAGTAGCTGTCACCAAAATATGTTTGGAAATAATATTGAGCCAAGTGATGCCAGTAGCGAATTGCAGGTGTCGTCCGTCCGACGATCTTACTAGCTATTCTTTGATTTCCTGCCTAGTTTCTCCTAGATACGAGAAATATGTCAGGCTCCGTGGTATGGTTACACCCGATTGAACGACTACGACGAGGGGTCACAACACATTTAGACTTCCTGGTCTGACCCATGTGAAAGTGTTACCCAAAGAATTGTGTTACTTAAAATTTCGAATAGCCATTTTGAAGTGAAACGAGTACAATAAAGCAGACACACCAGTAGATTAATTGCTACGATGTATCTGCAGTGTAATGGCGCATGTTAAGCAGTGTTTAATTAGCATAGCGATTTTTAACCTTTTTATATGACGCTGCGGATGCAGAAATACGTGGTAAATTTGGTCAGTATTGACGGGCAACGCACCTGCTTGCATTTCAAAACAGCTAGATGTATGTGATTTTGACGAAATGCGAGGAGCACAACATAACATTTCTCTGATACAATTTCCTTATAATCGACAAAACGTTAATATGGCATCCAATGTGAAAATCAACTGTGCTCTGTGCCCACGAGCGAGATGGGTTATGGCGATATTAAGGTGCCATTAGCCCATTACCCGACGAAAGAGTTCGCAAACGCATCAACAGTATACAGGTTGTTTGAACGTCTGTGAGGACTGGTGATGTCTTGTGTTGTTTTATGTCACTAGAAGTTATGTTTTTGTTCAGTAAGTGCGGTATTTCAGCTGTCAAACTACTGTAAGTCCGAGGACACTGCGGTTCTTCGGCGTAGCTAGTGACACAGATGTAATTTTTATTGATGATAATTACTATCACGAGTCGACCAATACCTCTCTGGTTTTAACATAAATTAAGGGGTGACAGCAAGGAAAGTGGTTTCTTGGAAAATATTGTGTTCTCATATCACGAATTTTCTACGGCACCTTTGTCAGTGCCTGTTATATATGCAGTGGGCATTTCTGATCGATTTTTAGGACATGAAGACAACGTTGTAATAGACGCCTGTGGCGAAAGCAAAAGTGTTTTCTCACGTTAACCCGTTTTTATTCGAATGTACACGTGCGGGCGCGCACAATCACGCGCAGTATCTCACAAAAGCACGCACACTCTCAATTTGTTTTCTGTATTTTCCCTGGCGGATAGTGTCCCAAAAGTCCACCTTCAACGGTAAAAGATTCACCCGCGAACGTTCACACACGGGAAATATAAGAATTGGCGCAGGCGCAAAAGGTCACTGCTTTGTCAGGAAGTTGCGCATTGCGCAACTGCGGATCCTCACAATTAGTGGTCACGTGATTGCGGTTTCCGCCCAACAACGAGACAACGAGAAGGGCGTAAGATGTATACGAAGGCGAAGTGGATCCGCAGCAGGTCAGTTTTTCTCAATTCTTTTGTCGTTTTCTTACTCGCCGTCTATAGCGGCTCGTTATTGATACCCTTACTATTAAATCGCTTCAATGTTGTTGTAGTAAACGGCCACGATGACATCGAGATGTGGACTATAGGCCATGCAAACTATACGACGTTCGCGATACGGCCATCGGATTGGAACTCGAAGAGGCTTTCGTATTGAACGTCGGTCGCAAGGGAAGAGACGTCGGATTCATTTCAAGTTATTGAAGCGGCTGCCGAACTGACGTTACAGTGACTTAATTCACAATTATCGGACGTTAAATGTTAGGGTGTTATAGGGTGTAGAACGGTGTAATTTGTTTTCGGTAACCGTGGTCGGGAGGAGAGTAAACTCCTTTCGCTGTTAAAGCATTGGGAAATCAGACTTCCTCCTCTCCGAAAGGGGTTGGAGGTTCGCCGGCTTGCAGATTCCTTCCATGGCTTACCCGCCGTCTTCAACTGTCAGTTATTTTAACCAGATATGTTTCATATCTAATCTAAATGACTGGTTGATTGTTGACGGTGTCTTTTTCGTCATTCGATGTATCATTTTGTAAAGTAATAAAACTGAAAAAAATGAAACGATTGGTATACCTATTGTTTCTTTCGAAGCGTTGTTCAGTCGAATGAAGCCTATATTAACCTATAGATAGTAGACACGAGCGAAATGACGACTCCCAAAATGCACCGTGACAAAAATTATACAGGTCTAGATCTAGATTGGTCTACGTCTAGATTGAGTTTTGCAAAAATTCGACCCGTTGAGATGTATGTACATATAAGCAGTATGATAGTTCACCGCGAATCCTTATCCAATCGTTATACTTAGCACCGCGAAGTCCGAGAAAACACCAGGAGCTGGTAGACGGTAGTAATACAATATTTCGGGGAGGAGTGAGAACAATCGGAAGAATCAAGTTCAAAGAACAACGACTGCAGTTACTTGTGACTAGTGCGACTGTACGCTGGACAGAATAACGAGCACGACTGCTTGGTCTATGATGAGTCTCGTTTAACCGACTGTCGGTCGGCTGCGGAACTACTGCGATAAGAGTTGAGGGGCTTAAAAGTTCTGCGCCCTCATGGAGCCTGGGTAACCGAGGTTAGAATGAGAATCAGTCGGGTTTTTTCTCTCAAGTTTCATCTGCACATAATATTATTTGTACTGCCTAGTAGTATATACTTATTGAACATCTTCTCAAATGTCTAAAAAGACGCGAGATCATCATCTCTTGTAAATTGGCGTCCCGGTTGAGGTTTGACATCAGATGACTAATCGGATTAACATCGTTGTGCAACCGTGCATGCGCGCCTGGGCGTGTGTTTGCACGTGCGTGTACGTATTTGGGTATGTGTAAATCAGTCACCCAGACGCTCCGGGACGCATCGCCAACGGGACTGGCCCCACGTGACCACACATTCTAAGGCTATGCTATTAAACTTAAAAGCTTAATAAATTAACTGATAATTGTAATTGTGCGCAGCCTGTTTACATCCTTATTGCATATAAGTGTTAGTGACTTGACTTTCAATGCTAATAAGTGATTCCTCAACTGACAACTTTTGTTGTATTCAGGAAGTCACAGATATGCAAACTGTACAAGAACTGATGTGTGTCTCGACACATCGTCCAGGAAAACAAGAAACTGGTGCCACACGAGAAAGGGCGTCAGTTGCAGAGGAACAGAGAACTGGTCAAAGAGAAACTGCAAGTTTGAGGAATGGTCAACCAAAGGTTAAAGAAAAGACCATATGCTTACAGTTGGCAGCGATAGATCTCAATTTAAGTACAAGTAACTATTAGTTGTTGCATAGCCTGTAGCATAAGACTGAATCAATTGTACTGGAAATATTTCTTATTATCACATCAATTCACAAATATATTATAACGTTTTACAATCCAGACAAATTATACAAATCATTTGGAGGCAAAATTACATATAACAGCATAGAACAATAAAAATAAGGGAAAAATACTATATAATGTTACACTCCCTATTATCAATAAATTTATTTCAAAACTCACAACATGATAAAAAGTAAAGTAAATAACTACTTAATAATAAGTCACGTGGTATGATATACAATCATGAAGACATAGGCTTTGAAAGGAGTAGACGTGAAGTTATATACTATATATATATATATATATATATATATATATATATATATATATGTATACATATATATATATTATAATAATATAATATATATATATAAATAGTATATATATATTAGCAAAGTATAAAGGCTATACATAGTATATATACACACACACACAAACACACACACACACACACACACACACACACACACACACACACACACACACACACACACACACACACACACACACACACACACACACACACACTATAACTGCAAGAGTTGAACAATCACATGGTGTACTCGTATATAATAAACAATGATTATAATTGTTATCTGAAAACTATTAAATAGAATCAATGCGTGTTGACGATAGTTCGATGCATTTCAGAGATGTCACAAAAGCAGCTGAACTTATTAAATAGAATCAATGCGTGTGCACACAACATGTAATGTTTGCGTAAGGAACACCAGCAGGATGTGAACCTGCCACACACCACTGAATCGATATTACCCTAAACTATCCATATGAACAAAATGGTTAGATAAACAACTGACAATGCATTTGCATTGCAACACAGTATTCTAAATGCAATCAGTCACAACTGTATTTTTTATTATTAGAAAAATTTAATTTATATCATTTGACAGGAATACATAATTATTAAAAATCTAAAAACAAGTATGCACAAATTCACTGTTCTGGATAGTACTGCTAACTCTTCTTTTGTGGAAACACATAATCCGTCACCATGGCTGTCAAACACCCTATTTGAACGATTGTTTCTATCTGAAAAAATGACAAATTACAAAACCAGTACAGTTGTTTCCCACAAGCATGAGTTCTTAATGGTGGTTATTACAACAGGACATTTTGCATTGCCTAACAATATCCAGCATTTTCTCTAGTTGATTATCCTCTGTATGTCTAATGACATCCCAAATATGAATAGGGTATGTGTCATTTAATACATATTAGGTTTTATGTCGGATGTGTGTGTGTAAAATAGCTATGACATTGCTTTATTGACTAATATAATGTAACTTTATAATAGGACTAACGTAGACTTGTTCAAATTAGTGTCTTCGCAAGAGTGGCACTGCAGTCAAGTAACAATTCTTATTTACTCTGCTCATTTCTCCTGTTCAAGGTGTCTGTTTGTGGCCATATTCTCCTGGTCTATCCCATATCCTTTTTTCTTGTTCAGTGTCTCTGTGCCAGGTGGCCTCTACTAATAGTTATTAAAATATAATGAAAAAAAGCAAAATAATAAAAATCCATCAATACATAGATGTATTTTAAAGACTACATGAAAGACCTCCAAGATATAGTTAAGCAGTAACTACTACTTATTACAGGTTCAAGCATTTTTATATCTTTCAATAATAAATTTTTCCACAAACAAAACGTAGAACGAATTAATTAAAGTTTATCGTGAAAAACAGAAATGTTTAAAGATAAAATCCATGAAATTATGTATTTACATAATTTAAAAAGAGGGTATCCGGAAGTGGGAGACACTGGGAACATTCTGCCTATAGTACATTAGTACATAGTACAGTATCTAATGTATCTACTTGGGCTCGGGACTCCGCTTTGGTTGCTCCTTACAACGTTCCCCTGGCGAGAAATGTCATGACCTTCAACCTTCACAACTGACCACTGTGCTACGAGAAAGGGAGGGAGTATCTGCCCCTAAGCCCGGCGTTCCATTGCCGGATGTGACCCTCCATATTGCGAGCATCACGTGATACACCCTTTGCCACAAGGCATCGAATACACATCAGTTACAATTATAGTAGCAATTTCCTTTCCTTATATACCATATAGTGTGTGACTGGCGAGATTGTGGTGTCAACTTGTCTTAACTTAAACTGATATAACTATTTCCAGTGAAGTTATTTGTATTGTAGAATGGCGTTAAAACATCGTTTATATGTCATGTTATATCATATGATACATTAAACATGCTAACATGTTAAACTATAATTATTCATCCATGCACAGTTATGGATAGGTATGTTTTACAATAGGCGACGTGAAACCAAGATGGCGCACATATCGTCGCCATTTTGTCCTTCATAAAATCTAACAGTGAATTACTTTAAAATGTTGATACATAATTCGTATAATTCCATATAACTCAAATTGGTAAACAAGAATACATAACATAATATAATAAACATATAACAGATGTAGACTAAGACAAATTTAGTTATTTTATTTAAGATATTATCGACACCAATCAGCATAGTGATCGTAATTTTGTTTTCCACATGCGTGTTGGCTTAAACAGGCAAAACATCGTTTATATGTTACATTATATCATATGATACACTAAACATGTTAACATGTGAACCTATAATTATTCATCCATTCAGATTGATGGATAGGTATGTTTTATAACAGGCGACGTGAAACCAAGATGGCGCACACATCGTCGCCATTTTGTCCTTCATAAAATGTAACAAGGAATTACTTTAAAATGTTGATACATAATTTGTATAATTCCATATATCTCAAATTGGTAAACAAAAATACATAGCATAAAATAATAAACATATAACAGATGTAGACTAAGACAAATTTAGTTATTTTATTTAAGATATTATCGACACCAATCAGCATAGTGATCATAATTTTGTTTTCCACATACAATGGTATTGACTTTAGGGACAAAAACTAGAAATGATCGAAGCTAGGCAACCTTTCTCATCGGAGTAAGCAATGAATTTAAAGATCTTAAAGATAATACGATATCGGACAGGGAGACAATGCAATGACTTTAGAAGCCGCATATAACGAATAAAACATGGAGACCTAGTCTCAATCCTTGCTAAGCAATTCTGAACACATTGTAATTTTGTGATGCTGTCAAAGGTAAAACTATGGTAGAGGGGATTACAACTGAAACATGCATTGAATCACGAATATGATTACATAACAATAATGGAACGTACGAGCATTAGTTGTCTTTCTACCACAAACCATAAACGTTCATACCTTCGAGTAATTGCATCATCCAATCTGTGCCCGTCGTCGTTGTGTTTCGGCGTCTGTTGATATCCTAGTGTCTGCTGACATCTTAAACTGCACCTTGTGTGCAGCTTAGTTGAGACTAACTGTCACACTACAGTGAGCGTCAAACGTGCATCGTCTGCTGCACTCGACCCCAATCGAACAAACCAAGAAACAGATGAAGTTGGCCTTGCACTGTTAACGGGGAGAACTACATTTGGACCCCAACGATTCCATGCTATTGGTCTGTCAGGGCAGGGAGGGAGGGAGGGAGGGAGGGAGGGAGGGAGAGGAGGAGGGAGGGAGGGAGGGAGGGAGGGAGGGAGGGAGGGAGGGAGGGAGGGAGGGAGGGAGGGAGGGAGGGAGGGAGGAGGAGGGAGGGAGGGAGGGAGGGAGGGAGGGAGGGAGGGAGGGAGGGAGGGAGGAGGGAGGGAGGGAGGGAGGGAGGGAGGGAGGGAGGGAGGGAGGGAGGGAGGGAGGGAGGGAGGGAGGGAGGGAGGGAGGGAGGAGGAGGGAGGGAGGGAGGGAGGGAGAGAGGGAGGGAGTAATAATTTAATGTTCAAGTTTTATTTAGTTTATATCTTAATGGATGTAGCATTATTGGAAAAGTAAACTATATTTTGTCCCGTAACATGCAGCACTGACATAATTGTTTTGGCATATCATGTTTATTGAAATATTACAGATATTGATAGTTGGCCGGGATTTTATTGAATCACAAATTTGGAATAACCCGAATACAACTGAGTCTTTGGGCAAAGTAAACCGTAGACTTAAGTACTGCCGTTACACACAACATGACGCACACCATGCACATCAGACTACAACAACGCACGTGCAATAGACAAACAACACGCAGATGACAAAACAAAGTACACAGCACGCACACAGACACGGTAACCTAATACGCACCACACACACACACACCACCACACACACACACACACACACACACACACACACACACACACACACACACACACACACACCCACACCACACCACACACACACACACACACACACACCACACACACACACACCACACACACAGCACACACACACACACACACGACACACAACACACACACACACACACACACCACACATCACACAACACACACAGTACACACGCACACACACACACACGGTAGACCTAAGTACTGCACACACACACACACACACACACACACACACACACACACACACACACACACACACACACACACACACACACACACACACACAACCACACACACACACCACACCACACCACACACACACACCCACACACCACACACCACACACCACACACCACACACAACACAACACAACAACATACACAAGTACCACACACACACACACACACACACACACACACACACACACACACACACACACACACACACACACACACACACACACACACACACACACACACACACACACACACACACACACACACACACACACACACACACACACACACACACACACACCCACACGTAATAGAACTAATTACATATATTTCATAGTATTGAAAGCAGAGTACCACATACATGTGGCTCAACCAATCTTGATATAAAAATAAAATGTACGGTGCACTGCATACTTTTAGCATGGACAGTCAATGGGTGACACAGGTTGACTTACTGTTATTCTACGACAGATCTGAACATCACCGAACCACATTTAAATAGTTTGAAGTAGTAATCTGGTAAAAGCATTTTGTATAGCAAGCCTGATTGACCCACTGATATCTATATAATTAGAATTATATATAATTGTGTTTATTACAGGACAACATCTAAAGAAGCGCAAGACACAGGCACAAAGCTGGGTCCTCCAATGTACCTGCAAAGAACAGCAGGCGTGAAGAGCATTGCTTTAAAAAACAAAAAGTTTGTTACAAAAAAGATTTGTGACTTGAAGTCCCAGTCAAATGTCATTGACGTGGCAATTTATCATTTATTGGCTCATGGCCTGACACCGAATGAGGTACATGACTTTCTTTTGTGTGTAGCCAGGTCCAGAGAAAGACTTTTCTTCTGCCCCAAATGTGACATTGATCAGGAATATGATGCCGGAGGTTAAAGTACTGGCAGATATGAATATTGACATAGAGGCACCTGAAAAACAGCAGTACCCTTGACCTTAAAGCCTGTCGATGCAGGGCTGTCACTGTCCAGCTACATCACTAATTGATGGCTGTGACTGTCCAGTTGCATAATTGTGAGCGATGTCATTGATTACATGTGATAATATTTTATTGATATAGTTGCTTCTAATTTGTGATGATGTATGTGATGGTATCTGGTTTTAGTTTTGAACTTGAAATAATCTTATAATTGTACTCGGATCTGGTTTTGAAACTGTCCCATAACTAACTGATTTTTGTCTTGTTTGATCATGTAATCGTTCCAGTTACACCAGTTACAGTATATTTTTACACCAGTTACAGTATATTTTCTTATCACAAAGATTCTGAAAAACGTTTTAACTGTCACCGTCTTACAAGTTTAAATCAAGAATACATTTTGAGTTAACATGGTAATTGAATTACAGTATTATTTCGGTATTGCAGTATTTGTAATTTTATTATAAAAAAGGCAACATGACGTTTTCCTCCGACTGTTGAAAACCTGATCTGTAAATGATACTTGGTTTAAGACTTTTCATTATATACTTTATTTCCCCTACAAGTCATACTACTGGTCATTTATTTTAGTAATCATGTGTTATAACAATAATATTGATCAATTGCCACATTTTGGCTCTTTTTAGATTGCTATTAAATTTCTTAGAGACAGCATCAAATAAGCATGTTGGATTGCTAACTTGAGATAAATATGTCGCATATGTAATGTAAGACAGGTTTTGTATATTGCCGTTGGTAGAGTCGGTATATCGTCATTTGTGTGTGTGAAAGCAAATGTATGAGTTGATCAAGAATAGTTTCATAACACATTATAATTACTAAATATTGCAGTGCATAACAGTGTAATGTAGAGAGGAATATCATTGTTATTTGCTGTTCTTTGAAAATGCAGTACATTTATTGCAAGTGTTTGCTGTATGTTTAAAACTGATTGTGTCTAGCCCTAGAATGAGTATGCTTTCACACAAGATGTACTGATCTACACACTTCTATTAGAGTCAAAGTATTCAGTGTGCATAGCTTCATGACGGTCATGCCAGTATCCACACAATCATAAATACCAAATGTGGCCAAGTTACTATTCCTTCTGTATGTTATTAGAACATCTTTGCCACATTTGACCCAATAATGAATTAACAAAACATGCACTTAAAATCACTTACTTTATTTTTTAATGTCATATATTAGATGCCATTATGTTTCGTCTTATTGAACGTAGACAATGTTCACATCAGATTACATAAAACTTGCAATTACTTTAAAAAAATATATACAAACTTTGACAATCAAATATTCCGACATGTGTACACACAATAGTACACACGTAGCACATTTAGTTTGGTTTTCCAACGTGAAAAAATTCACTATATGAAGTTTGATAATAATAATTGTACAGCAAGGCACTGTTACTAGATTAACAATTTATACAATGTTTCATGAGAACCACAATAATCACAGATCAATGTTTACATTTGTATCCACTTATCTGAACCAACAATTATATAAAATTATGTTAACATTGACAAATTTACACATGGAATAAACATGTCTTGAAGTCTGCAGGAACACATGAAAGGACTCGAAGCAAAATGCAAGAAATGCCTTTCCTAAAAATTCTACCCGATCAGACCCCCACACTTTAAGAAATGATGTCCACACGAGTTTCATTTCGTACCATGATAAACACCATCACTTCTTTGCTACCAAAATGTAATAGATCTTCAGTCAATAAACTTTCTTTGGCTCTGCCCATAATCAGCTGTACTGACATCGTGTTTTGATAGAGACAATGGTATGGTGTAGTTTGCTAAAGAAATCAGCAGATTACACTGTATAACATTTCAGCCCTAACTATCATCCTCTCCGATTTCATCTTAAAATATTCCAACATTATGTACCTTTCACTTAAACAAAAAGTAACTTTCAAACCTAACAAATGGATATGATGGATTTTATCATAAAATGCTTCATATTCATCATTTGTTATGAGCAATATACCAGCACCTCCATTTCAACTATGTACCAGAAGGTTTTTAACGTGTCATTTATTTTCTTAAAATAGTTGTTGCAACAGGGATGTCTGCTATTAGAGAAACAACGATATATATTTAGTGGGATAAAGTGCATTTGAGAGTAACTCCTTAAATGTTGCTCTAGTCACATATTCATAATATGCCAAAGTGATCAAACTTTCACAGGAACAAGAAACCATTTATCAATTATGATGTCATTAAACTGGAAAAACTATCCGTTGATTATGTATAACATCTATGATAGTTGTGTGAAGAAAAAAAAATCAAGAAAAGCAGGATACACAGATAAAATAAAGTCCAACTCTTGATAAGACCCTCCCTTGTACACGTGACAATGACACTTTCTCTTGATGACAACTGTGCTGTTGTTCACAAACAGTAAGTAATCATGAGTACTTATGTTTGCCTAACATTCATTTCAAGACTGACTCAGTTTCCACTTACACGTAGTATCACTAGTGTGCTGGTTTCCTACTTTATTAGTTTATACTGATCTTGTGAGACATGAAAAATGCAGTGCTTCAGACTCACCCCTGTTGCATTCTGGGTAAGAAACAGGGCAGTTTAACATCTAACTATATCTGTCCTAAAGTGCATAAAAATCTTTAAAACTTTAATTTACAAAGGAAACAAAATTGTAGTTTAAGTGTGCTGACTGTCTTACTGAATAATGTATCATTATCCAGGAATACCGTTTTATTAATAATAATTCCACATAGCATCCATTTTAAGCACAAGTAATTTAAGTACAAATGTTTATAGGAGAAAACACTAAACCCTGTCACCATGACAACTGCAATAATACTGCATTTCCTGGACATGACATGGTTAAACAACTGCTTATTCTTTCTTAATATCCCCATTATCATTATAAAAATCATCATGATCTCGTAAATATAAATGCAATTTGAAATTAAATTCACATTTCAATTGCATCTTCATGCAAAATACTCGGCAGACAATTCCTAAATGAAGTCTTCCTATTATTGTTCATTGCTAGCAATTAACAGTTAATTTATTTTACATTGCACAATAAAGCAGCCATAGTTTATCGGGGAGATGAATCTTGAGTGGGATCAGGTTTTAGTGCACAGGATTTGGGGGGCATCATATTTCAGTGTTATAGATTGTAGAGATATAGGGGTGGGTCAAACTAGCGTCCACTGAATGTTGCCAACATTATGACAGTCAGATCTCAATATAGAATTCTTTTGGTGGGTCATAATGCAAAGTATTTTGGGGTGGCTTGGATTTAAAAATCTGTGTTTTTGCTAATTCTTCTCCCTGATAAATAATGAGTGTTCCTTCAACTCTGTTGAATGGGCATACTCAGATCGATGGATGTTTTGGGGACACTAGGTAGCTGCCAAAGGTGTCTCCTGAAGTGATCACAGACTCAGGTCGGTCAGCTTCCTACACCAAACTCCTCGTTGAGCGCCCGGACGTCTCGCGCGTCACACAACTTGTGTAGTTCTGGCCGGCCGAGTAGGGACAGTGACATGCGCATGGTGGACCAGATGTTGTCAGACATGGGCGTTCTCTCACCCTGTGGACCACAACTTTTCTCCTGCTGACTCAGGGTTGTCAAGAAGTGTTCGACTGCCTCCCTGCAATAAATTGATCACTGTAATGATTATAAGTCCTTATACCATGTGGCATCCAGTTCTAAAACAAGGCAATATTTTTGATCGATACTCGGACGCCACTGATGATGAAAGTTACAGCATGAACCCAGAGGAAGTGCAGCGTACCGTGTTGTAATACAGTACAGCTCATTATACTCACTAATTATCGTACTCTCTAAACATATTAACATTCCTATTCACAAAATACATATTTAGTCCTCATATCTTGAGCTGAAATAAGGCTGTCAGTTTTTTCTGCACATTCACTGGGAATACTGTACTCAGTGGTCACAGCAGATTAGGGCTGTAGGACTGAAAAGATTAATTTTCCACCCACAGCAAATTGTAAGCAAAACCTCTCATTTCAAAACAGGTTTTAGTGACGAGGTTGCTGACTGAGTCAATATAGCTGATGGTCAAAAATTGATGGTGGTTAATTCGGTGTAAAGGAACAGAGTGTCGGTGCTCCTTGCAATGTACAGATGGATCAGTAAATGAACTCACTTGTAAGCACCAAGATTGATACACGCAATGCCGAGGTTGTAGCGGGTGCGGATGTATCCGGGTGACAGTCGCAATGCATTATGGTATGCGCTGACGGCTTCCTCGCTGCGCCCACCATTGGCTAGTGTTGCTCCAAGTTTGTTCCACAATAAGGAATCCTGTGGGAAGATCAACAAGTCCATGAGGCTATTCAAACAATACATCACTGTGAACAAGTCCATGAGGCAAGTCAAACAATACATCACTGGGAACAAGTCCATGAGGCAAGTCAAACAATACGTCACTGGGAACAAGTCCATGAGGCAAGTCAAACAATACGTCACTGGGAACAAGTCCATGAGGCTAGTCAAACAATATGTCACTGGGAACAAGTCCATGAGGCAAGTCAAACAATACATCACTGGGAACAAGTCCATGAGGCAAGTCAAACAATACATCACTGGGAACAAGTCCATGAGGCAAGTCAAACAATACATCACTGGGAACAAGTCCATGAGGCTAGTCAAGCAATACGTCACTGGGAACAAGTCCATGAGGCAAGTCAAACAATATGTCACTGGGAACAAGTCCACGAGGCTAGTCAAGCAATACGTCACTGGGAACAAGTCCATGAGGCAAGTCAAACAATACGTCACTGGGAACAAGTCCATGAGGCAAGTCAAACAATACGTCACTGGGAACAAGTCCATGAGGCTAGTCAAACAATACGTCACTGGGAACAAGTCCATGAGGCAAGTCAAGCATACATCACTGGGAACAAGTCCATGAGGTTAGTCAAGCAATACGTCACTGGGAACAAGTCCATGAGGCAAGTCAAACAATACGTCACTGGGAACAAGTCCATGAGGCTAGTCAAGAAATATGTCTCTGTGAACAAGTCCATGAGGCAAGTCAAACAATACGTCACTGGGAACAAGTCCATGAGGCTAGTCAAGCAATACGTCACTGGGAACAAGTCCATGAGGCAAGTCAAACAATACGTCACTGGGAACAAGTCCATGAGGCTAGTCAAGCAATATGTCACTGGGAACAAGTCCATGAGGCAAGTCAAACAATACGTCACTGGGAACAAGTCCATGAGGCAAGTCAAACAATACGTCACTGTGAACAAGTCCATGAGGCTAGTCAAACAATACGTCACTGGGAACAAGTCCATGAGGCAAGTCAAACAATACGTCACTGGGAACAAGTCCATGAGGCTAGTCAAACAATACATCACTGGGAACAAGTCCATGAGGCAAGTCAAACAATACGTCACTGGGAACAAGTCCATGAGGCAAGTCAAACAATACATCACTGGGAACAAGTCCATGAGGCAAGTCAAACAATACGTCACTGGGAACAAGTCCATGAGGCAAGTCAAACAATACGTCACTGGGAACAAGTCCATGAGGCAAGTCAAACAATACGTCACTAGGAACAAGTCCATGAGGCAAGTCAAACAATACGTCACTGGGAACAAGTCCTTGAGGCTAGTCAAGCAATATGTCACTAGGAACAAGTCACACACCTTCTGGTGTACCTTGTGTGCTTGATTACACCATCATTTGTTCTCAGTCTTATCATGCATGTTGGCCTCAAGCATCTAGCCATTCTATTTTCCTCCAAACTACTTTCATGTTGGTCTCATCTCAAGCTTTACTAGCTTAGTAAATCATAACATAAAGCCCCAAATTCACTTAGCGGTATGTGGTGTTTTACATTAGAGACACGTGTAATAAAAAAAAATGACAAAAATAGCACAATTGTTATCATCTTCCTTCTATATTAATCGATTACAAGGTACTTGTGTCAAACTGTTAATCACTAAAATAGTATAGTTTATAATGATGACATTTGGAATTTAATGAGTTTGTGATGGCTGCTATGTTAAATAGTGTAAAGCCAAGTAAATTGTTTAAAATACATTTACTTATTTGTGAATAATATCAATACTTATTACTTAGCAAATTGAAATAACTTACAATGTATAAATATGTTTCAAAAGATGCTTACAAACATATATGAAAGTTAATTGTAATTCCCCCAACTTGTTACGTACGTTTGGTTTAATTTGAAGTGCCGCATTGAAACAATCAACTGCCTTGTCGTATTCACCAGACAGATTAAACAACACTCCTAGACCAATCTGAAAGAAAAATCAACCATTCATGGAGTAGTTTTATTTAGATATCTAAAAGCAACAACACAGGTGGCTAAGATTAAACTGCCGAGGTCATGTTTACAATACAAATACAGTCCAATTCCAAAACATTGTTGCATTGTTAAAATAATACAACCAAGAGTTTGCCTGTTTACAATGCATGTTTGAGCAAACATAATAATTCACATTTATTTAATGGATGGAAACATTCTATAGTGGCACTTATACTTTTGAATGATGTTCTTCAATTTGTCAGATTTGTTATTTTAAAATGACAGTATGTCACACTTTTTTAATCCTACACCAATTAAATTGTGGACACGTTTTGAAAATATAAATTGTTGTAATGAGCAAAAGACAGAGACAATGTATTGGATTTTATTAATTATTGTCATAAATTGTTCAACATCTACCACCAGAAATGCCACGACTCAGAAATGCAGAGTATTAAATTGTAAAGACTTTTTAATACTTAGCACATACACCATTTTAACACTAATTTTACAGAATATGAAAGATCACAGCACTTTAACAAACCTTACAGTAATTATAAGAAAGGACTTATTGGACTTCTAACACCCAGAAAGGGCCCAGTGCCATATTTGGATTGCTGATAGGACTGCGCCATGGAGGCGGGTGCTGTTGTGAACGTACCTGGACATCTGCATCAATTTCCTCTCGCCTCTGTTGGACAGCACTGATGTACAGCTCCTTTACCGACTCGTACATCGGACTGAAATAAGATTCCAATGTGTAACTGTTCATTAAAAATGATACACAACTGATGATAAGCATCCTATAATACAACTAGTTAGATCCCCATAAACAACAATTTGTTCAGTTGAACATATTTGTAGAATTACTTAAGATGTTCTAGTAGACTGTAGCATGGTATCATGTCCTTAGAAATGGACAATGTCACTCAATGGCAGACCGGTTCAATGGAACCCCATGTCGATTTATCTTAGGAACAAATATTTTATGCAACACTAATTGCTGGGTAAAAATATTCATACACAAATATTCACTATTGTCTATAGCCCAGTATTAAGAGTTGAAAGAACTGGAGCCATACTGAGTGAATAAAATTGCCCAAGGTTTGAAATGGAAGCACAGGAGTCAAACCCAGGGTCTTGCATATCAAAGACCAAATGTCTAATCATCGAGCCACTGCACTCTACACTTACATAAATATATGACAACATTTTAAAGTGTATATATATATACCATTACAGTCACACAGTGGCATACCTTGACATGGACATGTGTGGTTGACTTGTCTCCTCTGCGCCTACTTCTGCCTGCAGTAGATGTGTGTACTTGGGGTTGTGATGCAGCCAGGACCGAAGGGTGAGGCATGCCTGTGATGGCATCGACTCATTCGTGTAGCTCACAGCCAGTGACATCAACGCCGTCAGGTTACTCGGCTCCAGGTCCAAACATCTGCAACAGCAGACAGTACATTAGTTGTGGCATTTCTCAATAGTTATTCACCGATTCAAATTTGGAAGATGTAGGTAGAACATTTAAACTCTGATGTCAAGAAAACTTATTCACGTAGAAAGCTGTACAAAAACTCAGCCAATGTAATAAAAGTAAAGGCAATATATACTAGCTTATAATTATGAAAATAGATGAAATATTCCATTATTCTCTCACAGGTAAAACACAGCCAACTGGTACCACTAAGGTAAATAGTCCTGCATGGAAATGAATAAAAATTTAAAGAGTGTCTTGCTATCTAGGAAGGCTACTACCAACGTTTATAATAAGTGTGTGTGTGTGTGTGTGTCTGTGTGTGTTGCGGTGCGTGTGCGTGTGCGTGTGCGTGTGCGTGTGTGTGATGTCTAACCCAATTATGAGACTTACTTTCTAAGGGCTGCAATGGCTGCAGGTTCCTGTTCATTGTCAGCCTGGGTTGTACCTAGATACAGCCATGCCTGGAAACATGCAGTCAAATTATTTATGTCTGATGGAATATATAATCATACACAGGTACTATTTTCAGTATAAATATATATATTTTTTATTTGTTAAAAAATATTTGATGGTGACAATTAATAAGTGAACAATCTCAAATATGAGACCTGTTCTAACGAAATGAGTCATATGTCAAAAAATTAAACAATTGAGATAGTCATATCATCAGAAAGAATATGGATTAAGCTTTCCAATGGTACAACAATTATGGAGCTAGCTCACGCACAGCCAAAGTTATTCGACACTGAACATGCCCAGGGTAGAAAGCTTCAAACAGAGAAAATCACATTTGAAGTTCACAGTCACGCAAGTACATGATTGAGTGCGTTGTAATTCCTAATTCAGCTGTTTTACTTCTATTTCACCTTTTGATGTATTCTAAACCCCCTCTCAAGTCGCACGTATTGTCGAAGATAAGTCTTGCAAGTTGTTTATTATGGTTATCGCAACATAATCCAAGTATTTAGCAATGTTTCATTGTGGCGATCCGATCGATTCCATTTGTTTACGGCTAGCGAGTGCGCACTGCGCATGCGTTCGCAGCTTTAAGCCAATCGAGAGACCGCTATCAACTGTGTCTGACAACTGGTGACGTTTGTTTACAGATAGGTCTCTCGTTAAACGTTCCTATTGGCTAAAATTGACGTCATTGGGGATTTCCTCTAGCAGAATCAGACAGCAGACATGCTGGCAAGGGAAACCCCGAAGAATGCGACTCGAACAAGTGCGATTTATCAGTTTTGTTTTACGAAATTCATGCGTGAAATGTTACATAGCCTTTCTGAAAAGGTTATAAAATGTGCTAAATCATAATATAAATGGCAATTATGCATTGCCAGTTGATAGAAAAGACATTATTAAAGTGTGCTTTGGTGACGAAAAATTGAAATCGTTAAATATCGCCGTTCAATGTTTATAAAGTGTTTTCTCTAAATCAAGTTGACATCTGACTCATTTCGTTAGAACAGGTCACATATAGTTATTGTAACATTCAATGACTATTGAATGCTACATTCAATAACAGTGTAATCATGCTGTCTAAAAGAGGACAGTGATCATGTCTCACCTGTGTGTGTTTGGGATCTGCCTGTACGGCTGCCTCAAAGAGGACAGTGATCATGTCTCACCTGTGTGTGTTTGGGATCTGCCTGTACCACTGCCTCAAAGAGGACAGTGATCATGTCTCACCTGTGTGTGTTTGGGATCTGCCTGTACCACTGCCTCAAAGAGGACAGTGATCATGTCTCACCTGTGTGTGTTTGGGATCTGCCTGTACCACTGCCTCAAAGAGGACAGTGACCATGTCTCACCTGTGTGTGTTTGGGATCTGCCTGTACCACTGCCTCAAAGAGGACAGTGACCATGTCTCACCTGTGTGTGTTTGGGATCTGCCTGTACGGCTGCCTCAAAGAGGACAGTGACCATGTCTCACCTGTGTGTGTTTGGGATCTGCCTGTACCACTGCCTCAAAGAGGACAGTGATCATGTCTCACCTGTGTGTGTTTGGGATCTGCCTGTACCACTGCCTCAAAGAGGACAGTGATCATGTCTCACCTGTGTGTGTTTGGGATCTGTCTGTACCACTGCCTCAAAGAGGACAGTGATCATGTCTCACCTGTGTGTGTTTGGGACCTGCCTGTACGGCTGCCTCAAAGAGGACAGTGATCATGTCTCACCTGTGTGTGTTTGGGATCTGCCTGTACCACTGCCTCAAAGAGGACAGTGATCATGTCTCACCTGTGTGTGTTTGGGATCTGCCTGTACCACTGCCTCAAAGAGGACAGTGACCATGTCTCACCTGTGTGTGTTTGGGATCTGCCTGTACCACTGCCTCAAAGAGGACAGTGACCATGTCTCACCTGTGTGTGTTTGGGATCTGCCTGTACGGCTGCCTCAAAGAGGACAGTGACCATGTCTCACCTGTGTGTGTTTGGGATCTGCCTGTACGGCTGCCTCAAAGAGGACAGTGACCATGTCTCACCTGTGTGTGTTTGGGATCTGCCTGTACGGCTGCCTCAAAGAGGACAGTGACCATGTCTCACCTGTGTGTGTTTGGGATCTGCCTGTACGGCTGCCTCAAAGAGGACAGTGATCATGTCTCACCTGTGTGTGTTTGGGATCTGTCTGTACGGCTGCCTCAAAGAGGACAGTGATCATGTCTCACCTGTGTGTGTTTGGGATCTGCCTGTACGGCTGCCTCAAAGAGGACAGTGATCATGTCTCACCTGTGTGTGTTTGGGATCTGCCTGTACCACTGCCTCAAAGAGGACAGTGACCATGTCTCACCTGTGTGTGTTTGGGATCTGCCTGTACGGCTGCCTCAAAGAGGACAGTGACCATGTCTCACCTGTGTGTTTGGGATCTGTCTGTACCACTGCCTCAAAGAGGACAGTGACCATGTCTCACCTGTGTGTGTTTGGGATCTGCCTGTACGGCTGCCTCAAAGAGGACAGTGACCATGTCTCACCTGTGTGTGTTTGGGATCTGCCTGTACGGCTGCCTCAAAGAGGACAGTGACCATGTCTCACCTGTGTGTGTTTGGGATCTGCCTGTACCACTGCCTCAAAGAGGACAGTGACCATGTCTCACCTGTGTGTGTTTGGGATCTGTCTGTACAGCTGCCTCAAAGAGGACAGTGACCATGTCTCACCTGTGTGTGTTTGGGATCTGCCTGTACCACTGCCTCAAAGAGGACAGTGACCATGTCTCACCTGTGTGTGTTTGGGATCTGTCTGTACCGCTGCCTCAAAGAGGACAGTGATCATGTCTCACCTGTGTGTGTTTGGGATCTGCCTGTACCGCTGCCTCAAAGAGGACAGTGACCATGTCTCACCTGTGTGTGTTTGGGATCTGCCTGTACGGCTGCCTCAAAGAGGACAGTGAACATGTCTCACCTGTGTGTGTTTGGGATCTGTCTGTACCGCTGCCTCAAAGAGGACAGTGATCATGTCTCACCTGTGTGTGTTTGGGATCTGCCTGTACGGCTGCCTCAAAGAGGACAGTGATCATGTCTCACCTGTGTGTGTTTGGGATCTGCCTGTACCACTGCCTCAAAGAGGACAGTGATCATGTCTCACCTGTGTGTGTTTGGGATCTGCCTGTACGGCTGCCTCAAAGAGGACAGTGATCATGTCTCACCTGTGTGTGTTTGGGATCTGCCTGTACGGCTGCCTCAAAGAGGACAGTGATCATGTCTCACCTGTGTGTGTTTGGGATCTGCCTGTACCACTGCCTCAAAGAGGACAGTGATCATGTCTCACCTGTGTGTGTTTGGGATCTGCCTGTACCACTGCCTCAAAGAGGACAGTGACCATGTCTCACCTGTGTGTGTTTGGGATCTGCCTGTACGGCTGCCTCAAAGAGGACAGTGATCATGTCTCACCTGTGTGTGTTTGGGATCTGCCTGTACGGCTGCCTCAAAGAGGACAGTGATCATGTCTCACCTGTGTGTGTTTGGGATCTGCCTGTACGGCTGCCTCAAAGAGGACAGTGACCATGTCTCACCTGTGTGTGTTTGGGATCTGCCTGTACGGCTGCCTCAAAGAGGACAGTGACCATGTCTCACCTGTGTGTGTTTGGGATCTGCCTGTACAGCTGCCTCAAAGAGGACAGTGACCATGTCTCACCTGTGTGTGTTTGGGATCTGCCTGTACGGCTGCCTCAAAGAGGACAGTGACCATGTCTCACCTGTGTGTGTTTGGGATCTGCCTGTACGGCTGCCTCAAAGAGGACAGTGATCATGTCTCACCTGTGTGTGTTTGGGATCTGCCTGTACGGCTGCCTCAAAGAGGACAGTGATCATGTCTCACCTGTGTGTGTTTGGGATCTGCCTGTACGGCTGCCTCAAAGAGGACAGTGATCATGTCTCACCTGTGTGTGTTTGGGATCTGCCTGTACGGCTGCCTCAAAGAGGACAGTGATCATGTCTCACCTGTGTGTGTTTGGGATCTGCCTGTACGGCTGCCTCAAAGAGGACAGTGACCATGTCTCACCTGTGTGTGTTTGGGATCTGCCTGTACGGCTGCCTCAAAGAGGACAGTGATCATGTCTCACCTGTGTGTGTTTGGGATCTGCCTGTACGGCTGCCTCAAAGAGGACAGTGATCATGTCTCACCTGTGTGTGTTTGGGATCTGCCTGTACGGCTGCCTCAAAGAGGACAGTGATCATGTCTCACCTGTGTGTGTTTGGGATCTGCCTGTACCACTGCCTCAAAGAGGTCAGTGATCATGTCTCACCTGTGTGTGTTTGGGATCTGCCTGTACGGCTGCCTCAAAGAGGAGGACAGCATTGGGGATGTCTCCCTCTGCCAGCCTCTTGAGCCCCTCTTCGAAAGCTCCAGGGTGATCCTTCAGGGGGTTGTCCTTGTCAAACTTGTACTCCTGGGAGGGACGACAACAACATCCATCCTCACACTGGACATATGTTGACAATCAACAACAACACAATTCTTCACACTTGCTATGTTTAAAAAAATTACACCTGTCCTGACATTTGTCACATTTCATCAATTAACAATAACAAAAATTTTCACACCTTAGAAATCAACAACACATGTCTTCACACATGGCAACAGTCAAGAACACCACCCATCGTCAGACATGTAACCTGACAAAACAAATCCACACTAACTCTCAACAACATTTATACAAACAAATTTCATTGACAGAATATGTACAGTTCGGGAGACTTGGCAAAACAAAAAAATGAACTAGGCAAAATAAATCACACACATAGTACTATTTGTACTGAATATTTTTAATGTATTCGGCGTAAAAACATCTATACAAAATAAAGGACTTTTGACTGAATTAAACTTTATTATTGGAATTATTATTCCATTCCATTTACTACATGTGTTGTCAGTTTCATGGCTGCACTTACTTTGAGGTAGGAATCTGTCTGGAAACTGTCAAAGTCTGACAGCCATGGGTGGGAACTTTCTGACTCGTCCCTGCAATATAGACAGTTCTATGTGTCAATGATATAATAATGATATGACTGAATAACCAACACCAGGAGACATAGAAATCTACCCTATCAATCAAAGCAATAACAAATACATACAACGCAGTACAACTAAGTAATTTGTAGCATTACAGTGTTGGTAATAAATAAAGTTATAATCTTTCATAAGATATTGCTACTCTCTAACATATTAGATATATGTAATAAAAGGTGTCTTAGGAGATTGTCAACAAAATATCCCTTTTTGTCATTTGATAAATTAAAATGGCTATTAATCTGTATATGTCCTGAAAGATCTTAATGAGGCCAATCTTAGGTGGATGTTTCATTAGTCTGACTGTATAATCCATGGTGTGAGATACAACAGACGTCATTGTTATCAATCGTACACATTTTGGGACACGGACACATTAACCACATCATGTAAGGCTAGATAGACACAGTAATAGCTGCAAAGTTGTTTTTCATTTGTGTATCTCAATCATATAAGTCTTCCACTTTCAAAAGGCAAACAATGTTTCACTTATTAAAGGTAACTTGGCTGGCCACACTATATCTTCAGCATGTTTAATTTACAGAATATTTAATACGAGATATATGAAAGAAAACAATAGGCTGCCATACATTTCAATGGTGGTGACTAATTTGCGTATTAGTGGGTTTATACAAAAACATTCAAAAGTGCCAGACTGCCACACATTGGATTATTGACCTAGATGTTTAGGAGGTGGGAAAAATGCAAAAAAAACCATTGTGTGGTCGGTCCACCTTCAAAGTGGTTATTGGCTTTCGGATTAATAAGACAACTTACTGTGCGATATCATCCCACTGTCGTTGTAACTTATCCCAGTAATCTATGTCCGCCTCCAACACCTGATCCTTGTCGTCTCGACTCGCAAACTCCTCCGCCCATTTGTCCACTAGCGACTCCCTCTCCTGGAGCAAATGTCAATTAATGCACACTTGTACACAATGTGGCACGTAACTGACATAACACCATATAAAAAACATATAACTCATATCAACCCTTTTTGTTTTTCACAAGCTGCTTCCATGAGTTACTACTAAAAAACATTCCTACTGGATATATTTTAAAAACTGTTCTATGAAGAGATCTCGATCCAGAATTTGCTGTATATTATTGTTATGCAACTTCTTGCAGGTGCCACGGTGATCGATCCAGGGTCGACAACTAGGCCAAAGTACAACTGATTAAGCTAACTTCTGTTTACACTGTGTAGGATGTCTGCCAGGGGTAGTTTAGTCAACCATCACCCCTGGCTTACTTGGCGTCAGATGGAGAAATTTCACTGAGATGGAGCAAGAATGGATGTGATCCTCTGCCACCAGGGACAAGGGAGAAGTGCCAGGTACCTGCAGGGAGGGTCCAGTGAACTCATTCACCCATGCGTCAGCACGGGCATCGGCTGCGGCGGTCTGTGGCCGCACCTCGTTGTCCTCAATCAACACTTCTCCTTCGCTGATCTGCCGCAGAAACCTCATGAACTGTAACCATGGCAACAGCAGGTTGAAGGCAACACTAGCAGACTAGTGGCTGTTCTAACACCAGGTGCATGTTTGGTGTCTTACGTCTGTTAGGATGCATTTAAAATATCTTAATGCGCATAAATAGTGATAGCTATAATCGAATAATAGCATAAAATAAAATGATGTTATTATAAAATATAGTAATGAAAAATATGCAGAGTATTTATGTCAGATATTAGTAAATTAGAGTAGAATATATGCACGTCTGGAATGCTGACAACATGCTACTGGAACATATACACACATGCATGCATGCATGTTCACACGACACACTCACTCATTCACTCACTCACTCACCCACTCACTCATTCTGACAAATAAATATGCACTGATGTTCACCTCAGAATTGGCAAACTTTGGGTCATCGACACTGTCAAGAAGTGTCCCTGCTGTGGTGGCCAGTTCGTGCTGTTTCTTCCCCTGCACCCAGGCACTGTTCTCTGCCAGCGACTTCTCAAACTCATCAGGCCTGGCACATCAACAGACGTATAGAATAGCACCACTAAAACAACTTGGACAGATTTAATTACGGGTGCAGCTAGAAAAACAGGATTTACGGTATGATTTTATATCTATGACATGTATATTGAAGGTTTTTTCTGCCTGCCAAATTGTGTTTAGTTACTTTATTAATCAAACTTGTAACAGTGTTCACAATTTGAAACTTTAAATCATGCAATGCATTCATATGGTATAAATATCCAGTTTAAAAACAAACTTTATTGGCAATAATGCCGAGGTGAGCTGAGTAAACCGCATTACCATTTGATATTCAACACCCCATGTTCAAAACAGCAAACTTCCTGTTACAAATTACTATGCAGGCAAATTTAAGGTAAAGGAGCAGGTGCCCTCGCTTTAAAATACACACAGGGTTCATAACTCATACCATGGTTTTGCATCGCTGTCGACAAGATACTCCTGAGCCCATTTTGTATCATGAAGCAAAAGTGAAGCTGGTGGCATGGCACTGACCATCCCAGAAAGGGGGTAGCCAGTACTAGTGGTCAGTTCCTCTGCCCAGTCTCCTGTGTCCTTCCGTCTGTCGCCTGATTCTGCCTCTAGATACTCGGCTGCCCACGTTGAGCCCGAGGTTGCAAGGTCAGCCACTGCTGGGGCTGAAATGGACAGCGGGAACATGTGCCCAAGTTAGCAGATAACAGACCCTACATGCAGTGAACGTTTCAAGAGACTTGTCTCATCATGACCGCAACAACTGTCATTATTACCTACGAGTTGTGACAAATACTTCACAATGAATTTATAATAATTAGTTTCAATAAAATCAACATTTTGACTGAAAATGTCAGGGTTGGTAATAACATGGCAGGATATTGTACACCCTCCAAGTTATATATTGAAAAATACAGAATAACTGTACAATATATATAATGTCCAGTGGTTCTTGTACACAGACTAGATATTACACTAAATTACACTACATTACACTAACTATTACATTACACTAAGACTGACTAAGTATGTGTGATTAGAAGATTAGATATTAAAAAACAACTAGTTTGCACAATCACAGATAGTTCTTGGAAATCATGACAGAGGTGCTTTTGTGGATAGTCCTACAGAAATTTGAATTAATATATTTCCATATTTTTATTATGCTAACAAATAGGAATTTGTGGCGTGAAGCAATATGGCTGAAAGAGTAACGGTTTGTAAAATATGACTGTTTCATTTTTTACTTTTGTTTACAATTAAAAATACTTTTGTATTACTCTCGTTTCAGTTAAATTGCTGCATGACTTAGTGAACACACAAACAGTATGAGGTGTGGCTGATACCTTAGTGCACTTTGTGGCGGCCTACTACTCTCACCTCTCTGTGGAGCCTCTCTCATCCTCACATCCTCAATCTCCTGCATCTCCTTCAGCAAACTATTCATGTTGAATGTAGCTGGAGCCAGGTTCTGCTTCTGTTCTGACAGGAACTCGTTCACCAGCTGAAACAAACATTGAGTAGCAGTGACAAAAGTTTAGTGACGATAGTGTGCAGACTAAGACAAAACAGCCTTTACATTATAAATTGCAGGATTATATATATATATATATATATATATATATATATATATATATATATATATATATAAATATGCCAAAATCGCCAATTTGTAGCTATTTCTTGCTACAAACATGTTTACGAGCTGCTACGTTGTAGTTATGCATTTGCTTCCTCTCTATATCCTAGGGAATAGGGTAAAACACCTAAAGGTATTTTTTTTATTGTTTTGGGTGGCTCTGCCCCCTGATCCAAATAGTGTCGCATCACACCTTTGGTGTTCGCTCAGCCCATCCTACCACCTCGCCCATCATTTTACTCAGGGGAACACTGATATATAAAGAATATCTGCTATTTTTTTTATTTAGGTGGCTCCTTAAGTAGTGTCCAAATATGGTCATAGTAAAACTCTCCCATCCCAGTAACAATGTCTTTCTTTTGGATGCGAAACGTAGTATTTCGTTGATTATTTATTAACAGCTATTGTATATTAATTCTATCGTACTGTAATTTTTTAAACCAAATAACATATTATAGTGAATTTATATGGTATAGTAGTCAACAATTATTCTGTCAAATATATGCATATATTAACAAATATCATGAGTATGATATAATAAAACTTACTTCTTCTTCAGTTGTTTCAATGAAAGGGCGTGCCATCTGCAATAGAAACAAAACTGGTTAGCGACTGCAGATAGTCTTAGCAATAACAAGCAGAAGTGAAATATAATGTGGGGCCAACTAGAGATGATAATCTAGAGTTCAATACTAACAGGTAATTAAAACAGCAACTTTAGTCAACTTAGGCCATGATAATCTAGAGACTAGACTAAACAGCAACACTTCGAAAAAAATATTGACTTAAATAATTAACATGTAACAATGAAGTATCTAGAATCAGAAAGACTGGCTGGAAACAGATATAGACGGCATAAATGTGAAGTATGTAACAGTTGTGTATCACATGTGTGTAAAGTACCTGTACAGCAAGCCTTTCACGTCGAAGGCCATCCTACAACAAAGAAACAGATTCTTATTTACTAACAGGAATAGTATTACATAGAAAAAGTAACTCGTTATCTTTCATTTAATTATAAAAGAGCCTGTTGCATGTAAGCCTAATTATGTCCAAAACGTACTGGAAAAAAGTATTACTTGTTGTATCTGAAAATGTAGTCACTATTATTGAATGTATTTGGACTGAAAAAATATATCTGAAAACATATAGTATATGCAATAATTCCTTTTGTTATTTTGTTTAAGATGTCCAAAAACTGTTTAGAGGATTATTTAATTATAGTCATGATACTGTATTTACAAGTTTAAATTTTCAGAGTGTAACGTAAACAGAAACTGACACCAATCATTTCAGATCAAATTTACATTTATTTATACAGCTAACACCAAGAAAATAAGCCTGATCCTCTAATCACATCTGACAACTTAATCACACACTGGACATAGAGTATGCAGAATGCCACTGGTACCTGTAAGTGAGGCTTGTCTTGCATAAAATGTGAGGTGAGCTTCATGAGGGGGTTTGCCCCACCGCACTCCGGGTCAACCAAGTTACGCATTGCCATTGTGTTCTCAAATGACCTTTTGGGTAAATGTCCTGAAAACAAGACGCTGCTAAGCACGGACACAAAGTTATAGTAGGCTGAAATTTCGCCCAACAACATGCATTACTGGTTACTTTTACAGCATGACTCAGACTTTAGTAGTTAATCTAGTCACCTATAACTGAAATGTTTATATGACATATACAAACCACAGTAATATTAGGGCAAGTCAGATTAAAATGTTATGTTAATAAACAAATTATATATAATACGGCAAACATATTATAGCGGCTACTGTATGGTAGTGTAAACTAGTACAGACTAACATACACTGTACATACAATAGGCTGCATAACAGTGTGTTTGCAGATGCAGTAGTTGACTTATGCTAGGCACACACCTACAGACTAACGCCAACTTCAATTGGCAGTCAGTGTAAAAAGCAGTTGGTGCTAAATGCCAATTAGTTCTGCCAACTAGCCCGGACTTTTTCCAGCACACACCAATGGACTATTCCCAACCATTGGCGCTGCGCATGTCCTCAAAATCAATATAAATTCAGTGTGTTTACCCATTTGGTGTTTACTTGAGAGAATTTATTCACAAGAAAATGATGCTGTTACCAGAGGAACAAATTGTGAGTTTGGGGCTGGTGATAGTTGTATCATTACGATGTCACCACCGCCGACATGCCGACATCATCGACTACGGAAAACCAGGAGGATTAATGTATGGATGTGTCCACACATAGCGGCGAGAGGGGCACAAGGGATGTATGCAAATTCAGTTCAAAAACTGCGCAAAAAGGAAGGGGACAGCTACACAAATTTCTTAACAATGCCACCTCAATTATTCGACAATCTGTTGACCATGGTAGCACCTCTTATACGAAAGGAAAATACACAGCACAGATCTCACCAGGAGTAAGCCAAAATGGCTGTTAGGAAAACAAAACTTGTTACATCATAATAAGTTGGAACTTCGCTGTCAGCCTTCACGACGATATGACTTGCGCATTCAACCAAATTTAATCTTCCTGCGAAGAATTGCACAGCATCGAACAGTGTTTTATGTCAGTACGAACAACCTTATATTTAAGGACGCGTATATTTAAACGTGCGTTATGTTGAAGTAAAATCAGTCGCACCAAACGAATTATTCAAAAAACTTGATTTACTGCTAATGCTGCTCTGCGGATTTTAAGGCGGGAAATAAAATCAGGTAGAAATTATGTTTCTTTATGGCACCATCTTTAAGAATAAGCGATAAAAAACAATGATGACCAATGACTAAGTACTTATAGGATACAAAACAATTGACCTCTTTCTAAACTGTTAGTTACCCACTATGTTAGTAAAACATGAAAGCAAAATATTAAAATAAAAAAATTAAAGCTTGAAAAGTAAAAAAGGATGTCAAAATATGTCATGTGATTGTGCCTTGCCTTCTTATTGGCCAAGTTACCGCCAACTGCCATGTTATGAGAAAAAAACAGCACACGCCAGCAGACTCATCATCAGATATATGCCAATTCATCACAGCCAACACTTCATGCGTCATTATATAATGCTGACTGTGGATTAGCGCCGACTAACGCTTATTCAACATTTGAATCGGTGTTAGTCAGCGGAATAAGGCCGACGGTCTGCCTAACTTTCAGCACACACATACCGACTGCAGTTGGCCGACTAATCGGTAGGTGTGTGCTGAAAATAAGTAGGTGTGTGCCCAACATTCCGACACTGTGACTGCAGTGCAGCTTTTTACATACTAATATAGGGTATCCAGACATTTCGGTAAAGGACTCAATCGTTAACTCAGCATGCACAACATATACGACTGAGGGCCCTACGGCAATACCTTCAGTTGAGAACTTGCACGTTTTAACAATAAAATAACAACTATGGAAATAATCATCCGATCATCATCGTGCAGCCTTTGATCTCTGCACCGGTCCACAGTTCCATTTTAATGTCAACACAACATTTGTTGGAACATTACTAACAATTATAACTTCGGTCTACCCTAAGTATGCTATCAGTTACTGTCTTCACGTTTTCGTTAACAATTGAATTATAATAACGCGTAATAACTCCAAACTCAGTAAAAACTAAAGAAAAACTAGTCATAACAACTTATTTCTGGACGCTCCAGGGCCAACGTCATGTTGCACACCAAAACATCAAACCTCAGAGACATCCTGTAATTACGGCAAGCGGCAATGTTATCTTCCATGTGCCATATGTTTGTTGGGATTGGCGATCGTGGCCCTCCAAGCCGCACGGTCTTTGATTGTTCTTAGCAGTTATGTTGCACTCACCCTATATTGACAGACTATCAATTATTTTATTCGCTGGCGAACATTGTGAAATTCTTCAGTTTCACAATATTCGAAAGGAACCTAGTTTTTCGTTTCTTATGGTGTGTCCTATACATACTGCATGTCTTGTTCTAATTTTGATAATCGTCTTTCTTTTGTAGATGACTGTCATAAGGACTTTTCCTTTTTTCCACGAAAGTCTTATCATTATTCTTATAACAAAAACATTTCAGTTGCTTCGATGGTGTGTTGTGTGCGTTTATTTAATGTCCTAGGATTGCATCCATATTATGAGTAATAAATTATGGGTTCGATATAACACTGTAATATATTCGTTTTCTCAATTTATGACCTTTATGGTATTTATAAAATATAATTTGTAAATATGATTGCTAAAATGACCAAATGTATTTAATAAAATGTTTTTATAGTAAAAATAAGCTTAAAATATAAATCAGTTACTTAATAAAATATATAATATGATTGAAATGTCCATAATTATAATAAAACATAAAAAACTTAATTTGTTATGTAAAATAAAAAAATTGATTGCTGAAGACATTAACAAATATTTTGCATGTTGCCCTAATGGGAGTCTACCTGACCATACATGTTCTTTGCATTTATTTGCCGTATACATACATATAGAGCTAATGATAAATTGTATGGTCGAATAAAAAATTAATGGTATCAGATTATATTTTAGGTCCTATATTTTATTAAATGTTTTTAAGATAAGGATGTGATGAGAAAGGTTAGTTGATATCCGGCTAACAACAGCATATTTACTGCGATGTTTAATGTAGTTCTGCATTTGTACTCGGTATTCTGATTATATCTTTGATAGTGCTATGTACAGTTGTTCCGTTGAAATGTATTATTTAATTGTTGTTGCATTCGTTGGGATTGTATTTTCATAGTTAGCAAAATTACTATGCATGACAATAAACTCATACGCGCCTGATTTCACGGATGCCATTTTGGTTTGTTGACATGGAATTTATGTAAACCACGTAAAAATCTGAACAAGTGCCCATAGATTTTGAGTGTTGGTGTGGTTTGAGTATTAGTCAGGCATACGACACGAAAGAAGATCAATAATGCAATCAAACGTCGATAACATTTTAAAAGGTTTCAAATTGTATCCTTGAAAGTGCGACAGCAATCGTGATAATGCTACGTAATGTCGTGATCAATCGCCGGCCAGTCTCGAGCTAGCTACCGCAAGCTGATTGGCTTGCATTTGCAGTGGCATGTCCACATTTCGTGTAAACTACCAATTTTTCAGTGTGTTTTCATACGGTTTAACCAAAACATATTCACTTCAGTTAGCAGCGGTATACTCCTATTACTATGGCTAATCATCGTTCGATTCTTGTTGAAAATGAAACTAGAGTCTTGTCAAGACAAGACTAATCAGTTAGAATTAGTTATTACAGTCCCTACATATTAGTGATTAGACAGGTAAGCTAATTATGCTATGGCAACATATTTATGAAACAACCTGTAGAATTGTGAGATAATTATAAGTGTAGGTAATAATAATAAGCATGCAATTTCAAACATCAAGTTAGATAAAAAAATATGTATGCAGGGATCAAAATTATGCTTGTCTGTAACACCGCGACAATCGGATTTTTCAATAAATAAATAAAATTGCTACTACTTGTTGTCTGTGGGATGAGTTAGCTATTTACAGCCAAGACAACCAGAAAATCACAGAGAAGTAGGTTCTGAAATTTAGTTGTTCACAGGACTTGTGAATTGTTGTATGGTAAAGTAATTTTTTCGTTTTACTTATCCAACGCACACTAGATACTTGTTCCATCCAGGCTTCTGCTGGTATTTTGCATTAAGCTCCAGTTGTTTTTGCTGCATTGTATTGTGCCTTAATGACCACCTACAGAAACTGGATGAACCTACGAGATGCTGACTCAGGGAAGGTGCTATGGCAAAGTAACGAAGACTTGTAAGTTGAAATTGAAATTTCTGTTAAAACAATGTACGGTTATTATATCGGGACAAAAAGCAGATTTACAGGTTACTAATCTTCTTCAGTCCATTGAAAAACAGACTGTCGTGATATTATTTTTTTCTTAGTTCTATAAATGCAGTAGTGGACTCTCAACTAAAATAACCCAAGTTTGGATCATATGTTGCAGTGTCGTACCTTGGGCAGATTTGTTCACTTAACATTGCTCCAGTTCACTCACCTGACTAAACAAGTACCTGGCTGCAGACAGTGGTGTTATTTGTATACGAGTAGCCTTTGCACATTGATTGCAATGTGGCAGAATGCTTCCCACAGAAGTTGAGATGATGTTAGAATGAATAGGTGCTTCGTGCAGCCACTATTCAAGAATATGAGTGATGTAACTTGTTCTGTTGTTGCAGGTCACAGCCTGATGTGGAACATGAAGGTGAGTCGTTGGATTACACTTGATCTCTCAAATTCTTAACTGTAACTTTCATCCGTTTGAATGCTGATGAAAAGGACATAGGGTTTGAAGTGATGTATTTGTAGAGACCTTTTGTCAGCAAAGTAAATTTGAAAAGTTACTGGTTCAAACAATTTTCAATACAAATATTGGTACTGAAATGCTTGTCACTTTACAAGAAGTCCATAAATGTGTACTATGAGCAATGTCATATTGAGCTATTCAAAGCATGTTCATTTAAGCATGACGTTAATTTAATGATGATTTTAGTTGTGGTGTATCTGTGCTAATAATGGAAAAATCTGATGCATCATTTGCAATAAGCAATCTACAGTGAACATATCAGGTACCTTCTTTATGGCAGAACAAATCTGCCTGGTAATTGAGTACATTTATGTGCAAGAGGTGGAAGAAATACTTATGTTTCTTGTAGAATATAATTAGCGGCTAGACACATCACACGTATAAATAATTAACACATGAAATGTGGTTTGTTGCAGCGCGTGTACCAAAGAAAATCCTGAAATGTCGAGCTGTCTCTCGGGAATTAAATTTCACGTCAAAGGAGCCGATGGAAAGGTTTAGGTTAGAGCAGAAGGTGCTGTTTAGAGGAAAGTGCCTTGAAGGTAATTTACTTGTAGTTCTTGTAATATCACAGAAACTTAGCCTTGTGATATTACCTTTGGTATATTTTCAGAAAATTTAAACATTTTCTGTATTGCATTTGGTATATTTCTGTACAGTTGTAACTGTGTTGATTTTATGTCAAAAGTGATTATGTTCATGTTTGTTGAAAAATGTATTACACAGTACAGGCTGTATATATTATTCTTAACATTCTTACTGTTAAAAAATTTATACAAAACAGAAACAACTGTTAAATTCAGTAGTTAGGGTTAGAAAATCAAAATCAAAAAATTATCGCACATATTTCCGAATTGCGAGCTTGGATAATTCCATGGACGGTTGTGAGCCGATATAGGTGTGATATGATGCACATACATATATATCCACCAAACCACATCTTTGTAAACAGTGATGTAAACAAACTATTTCTTCATGAAACAAAAATTTTAATAACAGTAGATGAATCTCACATAATTACCATATTGCTTAGACTTAGTCTCCGCATTTCACACATTCTGTAAGTCTGCATTGTCTTCCTCTCAGATATCTTAATATTTTATACGTCTGTTTCATAGCACTGATAGCAGGCACTTTCACATAAAACATAAACATGGAAAGAACCTATTACATAATTCCACCATTGATACAACTGACCTTTATAACCATGCATATTCACCATATCTCACTGGCGTATCCATCCATACATGTATATGGCATATTGATTTTCAGATTGACTAACTCTGTAGTCTTGATGTGCTTCTCCGAGTTTGGTTTCCAAGGATTTAGTCACAATGGAAGTTACCTTATTTTTATTATGGTTAATTAATCCATATTTGAGCAGTCACTGTGTTATAACATAATAACTAATTATAATATGCTGTACTGATTTTAAGAATTATATAGGAAACAGTTATTTTGAAATTACCTGAGTAAACCATTCCACTTCTACAATCCTTGCTATACTGCAAACATTGTAGTGTGTTTGAAGAACCATAAAGTTAATATATAATATACCTGTGTTATGTGTACTTTTGGTTTTGAAACATGGTCATCATATTTTTATGTACTTTCAGAATGGTATTTCGAGTTTGGATTTGTGATTCCTGATTCAACCAACACATGGCAGTCTATCATAGAGGCCGCTCCAGAGAGCCAGATGATGCCAGCAAATGTCTTAAAGTAGGTGTTTCACTCTAGATTATTGCTATTTCAGACATCATCTCATCTTGGTCGTCTTTCAGCTTGAACACACAGCCCTTCCAGCACCCTCTGTCCATCATGACTGTCTGCAGTTCACTTGTGTTTCCCAGTCCTATATCTTGCAGCAGGTTGTCAACATAAGTCATTTTTTACCTTCCCCAGTTTGCATGTCCATCCGTTGGCTGCCGCAGGACAAGTTTGTTGGCGACTTCATCATCGTGTCTGACACAATGCCCAGCGAGCGGCATTCTTCTTTGTTGTATTTTGGTGGATACTGGTGGTAATTCACCATATAGTTGTATGTTGGGTATGTGTTGTTTCCATGAGACATTAAGGGCCATCCGTAGCATTCTAGTGTAATAACCGTCAAGTTGCTTTTTCATAGTTTGTTATTGTCCACATTTCCGAACCATATAGTAGAACTGATTCGACGGTAGCAATAAACAGTCTGATTTTTATCCTCTTTGAAAGTGTTGACGTCCATATCTTTCGTAGTTTGTTTGGACATCTAACACAATTAAAACTCATTTTGTGTGTTCACTCCCATGTACAACTGTATGTGCTCATATACATGCACACAACCACTTGCAGAAACACTGATGCATATACATCTGTATTGGTTGCACACACCTTTCGTCATATAAAAGGGTATGAGACACAGGGTTTGCACCCTCCTTAAATTTTGGTTTTAAGCAGGTTAAACCTGAGTGATAAAAAGTAGGTGTTTTCACCAGTTCCACCTTGCATTGGGGTGTGGTTGGGAGATATTTGTGGAACCTCATTGTTGATTATGGATGACTGACAAATCCTGGATCAGTATTTGGAAGTAGATCTGTTCTTTCTCAATACAGCGGATTGCTCTGGAATTTGTTTGACATACATCAAACAGTGTCAAAATCATACAGTTTTCTTAACCTGATCAGTCCTTATTGTTCTGATTTGTGAGGGGTTTCCTCATAATTTATCACAAGTTTACGGAATGGGTTGACAAGCAAGTTGTGCAAGTGACATTTTTGTTTATTTTATCAATTTCAGATGGACAAACAAATTGAGCAAGCTGCTAAGTTTATTGGAATTTGCATTCGTTTTGTAATTTACAAATAAGACATTTTCATATCACTATGACATGACATCCTGTTTTTTCAGTGGCAATGTCATCATCGAAACTACATTTTATGATGGCGACTTAATGGTGAGCACATCGAAGGTACGGATATTCTACGTCTAATCGGCAAGGAAGCGAAGGCTCATAGGATCAATGGCTGCATCCCCGATTCATCAAGGGAGCACCACAATTAGCCGATGTTGTGATTTATCAGTTGAACACGACTGGATTTCTTTCTTTTCGGTCGATAGAGCACTATTAATCAAAAGAATATGCAGCATCTGGGTGATGTCTTGGGACATTCAAGCAGCGTGACATATTTACCAGAAAGTCGTCTAAAGCACGTGACAAAATGCCCAAACATTGGTAGGTTTCTCTTTCCAATCCATTCCAGTGTCTTAACTTATTATTAACGTGTTTGAAGTTGAATGTCAAACGCAAGATGCGTTTCAAATACCGTGATTGTGGTAGCGGAGTTGAAATGTTGATCATGTACAGAATGTTATTCTACACATATGTGGCTGTTTCTAGACACTGCTTCGAGGTTGTGAACAGATTACGGTGTTCCAACAAAACGTATTATGGTAGTTTCTTCCACTGTTTGCCGGTGTTAGAGTTTTGCTGCTAGCTAGGAGATTTGTTGGTGGAATGTGGAAAGAGATGTAGTTGTGCTCGGTGTTGTGACATTAAAAGCTTCACAACGTTACATTTATGCTATTTATGGCCTGTTCTCACCTCACTGTTGTGAAAAAGATCTTCTGTATCAGTTGTTACTATTTATTATCATCTTAGGCATTTCACATTGCATGTAGATGTTTTATCGAGAGATAAAAGCTGAAAGTAGTGGTCAATACAGAGTTTTCAAACTGCAGCATATTATGTGCACTGAAGGTTTTGTGAGGCACGAGAAGTGTCAAGTTAATCTGAATGAGTCGGGAGCGTCATTTGAAGGTAGCACGATACTGAAATGGTGCATTTTCTTCATTCGTTTGCATTTGTTTTGGCTGACCCAAGTGGCAAGGAAATGTGGTTGACAACCATCACTTGATTATTTCCAGTGTGACATAATTGAATATGTTGTAAAAAGTGCAGAATGTCGACATGTTTCTGCTGGGTATTAACAATATCTAGAGTTTTTACGTGGCTTCTTTGGCCCTTGTTTGATGATAATTGTTACTGTCGATGATGTGTACCTATTCTTTTGTTTGTTTATTTCTTTGTGATTTGACCTATCCATGCAGAACATCAATAGCAGCATAATCTATTTTAGCTGCACATTAAATTGATCACAAATGAATTAATTGTGACATGTAAATAATTTTTTGAGTATGATTGAAACTTGTTTCAAAATAATTTTATTTCGGCATTCAATCCTCCTAATCAATAAAATATTGTAGAATTATATTTCATGAGAGGTCTAACGTAAGTTGTTGTCACTTGGAGATAACTTTAGCAAGTGGATAATTTCTCTATAAGACTTTTGTGATGATGAAGCCTGTTTCAGTGTGTAGCCACTGATTTCACTTTTGTTTGTTTGTTTCAAACTTGTTTGTTCGTGTTGTGTGTGTGGCGCACCACGCTGACATAGATGCACATTTTGATAATTTGTAAATATTTTTTCTTAATATACCAACATGAATTACCTGTGAATGTTGTTTTTGTGTGTTCTTTCTTGTACACTCAGAGCAACAAGTTGAACGGTTGTGCTAATCTTGTATTAAATTATTGATCAACAAGTTCTTTCTGTGATACGCGACTATTATTTTGTGAGATTATTAACAGCCTCAACTCACCGAAGCATTTACCCTGGACAAACTAGTAATGAGTATTTGGAAAATGTGTCACTTGGACAATCAGCAGTTTATAATTTACAGTGTTGTATAAGTTAGTAACTTAACCGGTGTTGTGCTTAGGATGTGTATGCTGATATCATTCTTGTGCCTCTCTCAAGTTTGTAGACACATTGACTTTAGACAGTCACAAAAGGCACATAGAATAAAACATAGCCATAGGCCATCCTCAGCACACAACAGTGATGTGGTTGGTGCAAGTTGCAACTTGTTGAGATGTCCACTGGGGCTTGTTCTGCCGTGTCCAAGGAGTACCTGGCTATGCAGTCATGCAGAACTACCAGTCTGGGCACTTAATGCCAGTGCAGTCATGTGTAGCCACAGTCTGACTACTCTAACAATGCTACATTACAGTGAGCTCGTCTATATCATAAACACGACTTGGTGAACTCAAAGAGTTCAGGAGCTGCATGCAACTTCACCACTTGTAAATTTATGTAACTGGGTCAAGTGACTATTATATATGACATATGATCAACATGAGGTGCTTCGAATGCAGCATATGTAGTCATTGCAACACTATTACAATTTTGCTAAACACCATTGTTTCAAAGTTGTTCGCCATCCATACCTTGCTGTTGTCTTTAAAGTTGTTGTAATTTCTTCAGAAGTATTAGTAACAATGTAATGCAGTCAGTGTTCAGTGACCCATGGCAATATTTTGCGAAACGCATTTTCTTGCGTCATCATAATTTTATGGACACTTACGACAGCAAAATAGTATATTTAGATTGATGACATTTTTTATATGAAGCTGGCTTACAAGTAATCAAATTGTACATCATGTCTGATGTCATTATTCTTCTTTGTTGTGGTTTAATTTCAGAATCACTGGGTATTGCCATCTCTTCAGGATTGTAGGCAACATTCCAGTTTTAAGTTGAGACACGAGTGTGTAATAAATGCAGTGTAAAACTTGTGTGTTGCAGTCGATTTGAATATAAATTTTAATTGAGGGAGAACTACATACACATGTGTAGATCACAGTAGTTATGATGTAGAACTGATAAGCCAAACCAGTTGCTGTATATTGTATTAGTTGGATAGTTTATGCCAATAGTTATCTGCCAAGTGGTCTCATCTGTTGGACCAAATTGAATATTAGCCGTTGTAGCAGGCGTACTATGTTTGAACTATAAATTGACATACGCTATCATTTCATGCAATCTACACAAACACAAATTCCCAACATCAGCAAGGAAGTCTAGATAATTGTTTATATTTCTTTGCCAATATTACACATCATTTATTGAAAAGCAGACACTTATGCACCGTCTCTGCCAAAACCACATGGTTAGACGAATCACTCGAACTTCACATCCGCAAGCGCCTTCCTCCGCCTCTCTTCAACGATGCGACGACATTTATAAACGTGCCGCTCATTCAGAAGAAGCTTTTCTCTCAGCAACTGTTTGTACTTGTCCTGCCATGGTCCGTTGAAGCGGGTGTACCTGTCAACAGAGTATTATATTAGTCTGATATACTTAACTTTGTAATCATTTTAATTTCACTTTTATTTTGAACAAATTATTTATGTATATAATTATTATGCCATATTTTTTGCACATAAATGTCAATTCATGAAGTAAATAAAAAGAAATTATAACTACATTGATTAGATAGAAGTGGCTCAAATCAAGTGCAGCTCAAGAGTAATGGAAGCGACCATAGCCAAAGATATAAAAGTTTGAAAACGTATACCATGGATTGCCCGTGCTCATCAAATCATGGTCACATCCTCTATGGTATGTTCTTATGTTTGGGTGGTGTTTGTTCAAACATTTCAGCCCCCCTTTATTGTATAAACAAAGCTGTACCCTTTATTGCAAGGTTTGGATACCAATTGTAAATTGTCGCCTAACAATCATGCTGCCCTTTTCTGGTCACAATGACTAATCTACATCGTCCAAACTTGCAGATGAATAAATGGGAAAAATTGCACAAACCCAGCTTATACAAAAATGTAGATATGTCCTTGGGCAAAATGTAATCGTATAACCACTGTTTAAAAATACAGATGGCAATGATGAAGGTAAGTTTATACTAGTTCCTAATATCAGTGTCCAACCCTAATACTCTTCCTTGGTAGATGTGTTATTCTAAATCCACAAATTCATGTTGAAATCCCCAAGTGAACTGAAGCAATGTGAAATAAAAAAAACTGGTCAAGCTTAGAAAAGGCAGAAAGGGTATTTAAAACAGGATCCCTCAACTGTAATGTTGTAATCACTCCACCACCACCAAACATTTTATGAATAAAAAACTAAAACATCAACACTATCACAAACAAATCCATATTGACGTAGAACGAGTGCTGTACTTTTTGAACTTGCGACTGTACTCGAGGGGAACGTAATGTTCCTTGCAGCGACGGATGTAGTGGAGACCCAGCTGGTTGGTGGCGACCCGCTCTCCCGGCTCCCCTGTCTCTCCAGTCTCTAGCAAGTGGTAGGCACGGTCTCGTTCGGCCACCACATCCAGTAGGTTCTCCATGCTCTCCTCCACCTGTGATAACAGAGACCACCTCCCGGTCAAACACATGTACCTCACTCTCTATCACCTGGGAATAAACAATGTAACCAAACACACGTGACCTATTTCTGGGGCACACTTAAATATGACCTAATTCTGGGACAAACTGAAACAATGTAACTTTCCAGTTTTCTGGCCAAGTTTATTTTAACAACTAGACCAGTGATCAGTTACAATTTATCTATGCGGGTAGTCTGGAAACATTTGGGTTGGTTATAGGGGTGTGATTCAGATGTTGGACATTTAAGGTTGGATCTATTTTTAGCATTTATAACTTCTGTTAGATTTCAGAGCGAATTATTTTAGGCTTGGTGAAATTCCAATGCACAAGATTAAGAAAGAGCTCCCTAGGCTACGACTTTATTTATAGATATCATTAGCATAGTCCTGGTTTCATCACAACAATGTCTATTTCCAATGCAAAGCCAACCAAGTGAACCAACTCAGCAAGAATATTATACAGAGAAGTGGGACTTCATGGATCTAAATTTTCAAAAGTTATAGCTTGTGTGACTCACTTATTCCCAAAGCATAGTTCGGTGCCAAAAAACTCTGTATGATAAAGACACTACCGAGAACAAAACAGTTTCCATGCATAGACCACCCCTATTGGATATAGGTAAACAATTCTTTGTTTGCACTACCATCACTCGTACAATCATTTTTCTAAATAAGCGTCATGAATATTAATCCGAATTTAACCATCGTCTACGTAAATAAGTTACCTTCTCCAGTCGCTCAGGACTGGGAAACAGTTCCGACTGACGTTTGTACTCGGCCTCCATTGTCATAATCATATTTCTTTCTTTGAGAAGCACATACCTGTAGGATGAACAAGAGGTAGATTGGAACGGGTTCTTTACCAGCTAGTTAATCCATAAATACAGTATTTAATACTCAATTACAATTTAAAATAGGATGTTAAGTTAAATAAGGATGACATATTGTCTAGGAACATGTCTAATAATAAAGCTTATATCCCAAGATATATAAATCAATATTTATTTATATAGGATAATTACTGATTCGGAATAAGATCTGGTAAATATACCAGGTACATTGTATTAACGGAATGTATTTTTACTTTTACATACCAGAGCTTGTGTAAATCTGTATTGCTTTTTAAACGAAGTTCATCTAATTTCCATGGCCGCCCTAAAAACATAAAAACCACCGCATATACATTAAATGTGTTTCCAGCGATAATCTGTACGCAATCACATCATATCTTAGAAGTCAACTTAAAATAAACTATTAAGTCTTTAATGACACAATAAGCAATGATACAGCATGATGATCATAATATATGCACCTGTATTTAACTTTAGCTAAGTTTGAAGAAATTGTTCACCTAGACTGTGACTAGTAAATATGAAATTTTTAATTCCAATCATGTCTCATGTATTTTTTCATCTCCCACCTTGATGTACCAAAACCACAGCAGAGATGAGACCATTATATCACTGCTATGTATTTTAAAGGTCTACGGTGATGGAACAGGGATATGACATTAATAAGACAACAACCACACACATTGTCACTTCTTCTACAAACTCCATTTGTTATATGTTATATTGCAAATCCTTTTTAAGCTGTATTTTATTCTCTAGCATATGGCATGTATATTTGTTTAATGTAGCGACAGACAGACATTAAAAATTAATTACCTCCATGGGATAAAAAGTATCACTATATTGTGTTGTGTTGTATATATACAAATCAGAAATATAAACTACATAAAAATAAAAGTATCCAAAGTGCTATCTAAAAGTATCTATTTAGGTAACAAAATATTATATATACATGTGTATATATAATATTTTGTTATCTAAATAGATATATATATATATATATATATATACATACATACATACATACATACATATTCACAGATAATCACATTCCACTTACCAACTTTCACAGAACTGTCCCCCCAGTTTTCCTTGTCATCAAAGAATTCCATCAAATCCTTTCTGTGACATGATGTATGAATCTGCCGACTTTTCAGGGTCTCATTCTGTGATCTAAAATGTAAAATTGTAATGGTAATATATTTATGAAAAATGCTGATAAACAAATGGGTTCCACCACATCGTCTTAGAATTAGCTGATTTTTTATTTGTCAAAAAATTTATCAACACCACCTTATTCTGAAAATTTGAGCTTCATTTGACACTTTTTTTAATGTTTTTTTAAAACTGTTTAATAACATTTAAGGGGCTCATAAAAGTGTGAATATTTACCAGAGTTTTGAAATTTGACATATAGACTACCTGGTAAATGACATATGGGAGCTATGGGGAATCTAATCACAATCTATATCTTTATTTTTAATGTGAGATGATAAGAAGAGGTAATATGTGCAAGTTGTGGTTTTGTTTATTTTGGCTCATGTTTTCAAGGCAATATGTTCCTGAAAACATGATAGCCTGTAGCAACTGGTGCTTGTTAAATTCAGTTTAGATGCTATTGCAACTTAACTCAGGACTCGTACATTGTGTGTTTGCACTTTGCACCGCACATCTCCAGCTAAATGACAGATTGTGGCAGATTTGGATTCACCGGTTTGCCATTTAGTCTATAGGAAAATTATCAAATGAGTTTCAAATTTTCAGGATAAGCTAGTTTTTATGCTTATTTTGACATATAAAAATAAGTCATTTCTAGGATGGTGTGGTGGAAAGTTCCTAGGAGTTGTGTTTATCGACCATGGAATGACCCTGCTGTATATTTACTAAAAAAAGCTGACTGCAAAAAAAATATCTGCGCAATGCGTCTACTACCATGCACATCGATTAGTAATTCACATATGTTCCGTCGCCAATTAATTTACTTGTCATACCTTCAAGGACACTATATTGCTTCATAATTTGATGCATTGTTGTATTTACAGTCATTTGGTTTATCGTTAAGTAAATAGGTAAGTTCTTATATAGCACAGTATCCAAACCTTTGGATTGCTCAAAGCGCTTTACACTCTAAGTGAATGAGACTGTAATTATGATGAAAAACATAACATTAATACATCCACACGTTGCACTATGTAGACTTGCCCATCTACTTACATGCATGGCAATGCTTTGAGAGACTCAGAGGAGATGGAGAATCAGCTAATTTATGTAGCAACACCGCAACACAATATTATTGGTGTTACAGTAATCACTGAGTAAAGCATACTGGCCAATGTGGGCATGCCGGATTGCAGTCAAGTTTTGTGTGAGTTTGTTGTATGAATTGTATTCGTTACAGGAATGTTTTTAGATATGTATGCATGCTTGATACCCAGGCATTTTTATTATGGCAATTTTTTTATAAGCAAATTAAACCCTGTCGCTACTCTGTTATTATTCATTATGCACCACCTGCATTGCTGAGAGTGATGCACAGCCCATGTCATACTCATGTATTCTATCCCACTATTCCTTGTGAATTCCTTGTAACAATGGCAGAACCCACAGGCCATAGTCTATCAAATTTACATTTTAAAATTAGTTGTAAAGTGCATACACAAAACATATATGTGTAACAACATATTACCTTGAGTTTAATGGTATGCGAGATTTGGGGAATTTTAGGGTTTTTGACAAGTTTTGTCTGTAAACCCCTTGAAAAGATCGAACTGGAACCACGACTGCAAACATGACAGTTTGCCATGATGATGTGTGTCTTCTTAATTTATGCATTTATTTTATGGTTACGTATAACAAATACGTGACCGGTCAATAGACATGTGTCATAACCCTTCCATTATTATGGAACCTGCGTTGCGTCCAATAGAAATGTAGTGGGCGATATTATGGAATGTCAGTTAACCATGTCGCCGTATAGGCACATAATTACATTTTAAGAGCAAATAGTTACGCATACTTACATTGGTTGTGTGCAGTGTTGTATTGGCCTTGGCAATGCTATTCTAGTTGTGACAGTTCGCACTATACCCGTGCATGATCTAAGAATCCTACAAATAGGCACCGCCATTATTCTGGAAACCCGTGATCGGGGTAGTATCCGGCCATTATTTTCTATCTGGATTTCCAGTTCTTTCCGAAATAGCATCATAGCAATAATGTATTACATCATCTTATGACAAAAGGTCCCTTTATAAAATAAATTATCACAATGTGCAATAATTTAATTTATTTCTATTAGTTAATTAAAGGCATCTTTTGGACCAGTTATATTCTACCTCTCTTTTTCTTCAACATGCCAGCGGGGGATTTACCATCGGTTCACCATATTACCCGTTTCGTAGCTCTGTCTCGTTGAGTTGTCTCGGATCTTGCCATCGGAATCAGTGGGATACTTTTCGACAGTTAATCAATCAATAAACCAATCAATCAGTTAACAAACCAATCGAGTGAATAACCAATCGTTCAATCAGTCGATCGAGCAATTGCCCAATCAATCGATTGGCCAATTGAACAACAATCAATCAATAACTCAATCAATTATATAATCAATCGATCAATAGATCGGTGAATATATCAATCAATCAACATATCAATCAACAAATCAATCGATTACTAGACAATCAGTTATTCAACAATCAATTGACCAATCATTGACTCAAGTAATAACAATTTTATTGTTAAATTTAGTGAATGTTTCAAAATAAAAAAATTAAAATAATGGTATATTTTATAATATTTTTTTAAACAATGGACGGTAAAATCCAAACTACACCATACATTATTATGCGGTATTTTGCAACGTCTTTCCATTGTATAATCATTGTCTAGTATGATATTACATTAGGTTCAAGTCCGCATACAACGTATGGAACTTACATAATTATATTATTATAAGTATTCTATGTATTAGGACCGATTTGCGTCCATAACTGCTGAGGAACATTATTTGTCAGTTTATATATAACATGAACAATACCTTACACTGATGTCATAATCGGGCGCGATGAACAGCAGAGAGGAGAAAGAGGAGAGAGAGTACGAGAGAGACAGAGAGCGGGGGACAGAGAGAGGGGAGAGAGTAAGAGAGATAGATAGATAGATAGAGGGAGGGAGGGAGGGAGGGAGGGAGGGAGGGAGAGAGAGAGAGAGAGAGAGGGAGGGAGGGAGAGAGAGAGAGGAGGGGGGAGAGAGAAAGAGAACAAATTAATCTCCAGGCACACAGTTGCGCGCAGTATCCCTGGGCCGTGTCTTATCCATGGTTGTGTCCTTTTTATGCGAACTATTGCGAGTGATCCAAATTATTCTTAGGCAAACTGTCAATGCATGTTTAGACTTTTACAGATAAGACGATGTGTTTCTGTGTGTATATGTCCATAAACCTAGGCAGACGATTCAAACGATTTACAGTTATACGGGAAATGCGGGTTACTGATATTACGAGATGACACGAGATTAAGCGTTGTGTCACGAGACTTTATGAGCCATGTGCTTCATCTGACCAACCATGCTTTGAGCTGCGAACCGAAGGTCACCAATTTTCATCAGCCAGAAAAGACAGTGCAAAATGGACAAGAACAAGTTGTCTGATTTAGCGGGACGGTTACAGAAGGGTGGCAAAGGCGCCGGCATCGGTGCTGGACTCATTGCAGCAGCAGGCGCCGCTGTTTACGGGCTCTATCAGTCATTTTATACAGGTAAAAATTCGACAGCGTGAACTGCAAAATGTTGTAGCAAATGCTTGCTTGTTTGGCCGGTCACTCATGGAATGGACTGGACGGTCACACCCGGCGAACATGTTCCAAAAATACATCATAACACGATATTCGGTATAAGTTTATTCATTTTTGGGGCATTCAGCATTATCAATGCCGTGTCAGTTAATTTGTTAGATGTTGCATTTATCCGCATGGTGCCATTTATTTCGAGAAATTTTCATGACGTAACATCGAAGTCGTGACAAGAAAGTCGGATACATAACTTGACCTGGAGTTCTGATTAACCGGATTACGTACTCGAACTATCTCATAATTAACTTTTAATGTAGCTACTAACAGTAATGTTACTTTGTGATAGTCTGTATTCACAACTGAGTAATTTTCCTCACAAAAATACAATTTCAGCAGTCTAAAAACCATTACTTCTAGCAGAGGACATTCGCAGGGGCCTCCATTCAGTGATTCGCTGTCATTGTGTTAAAGTTAGCTCATGTTGACATTATTTGCATAGCACGTTTTCAGTATAATTATTATGAAATGAAAGAAATACTAATTGCAGATATTTTCAGCTTACATATATAGTGAGCTAATTGAAGTAACGAAACAACGTCTTGAAACCAGGTGTGGAACAGTGACCGAACAAACAAACATAGTAATAGTTTTAATGTGTACTTCACAAGAAACTTAATGTATGTGCAGACCAAAAAAGTTTATATAATATAAGTTTTAACCAAATGGGGATTAATGCCCCCAAAACAAAACTTGTGGCTGTTTTGGTTACAGAGTATAGACAGAAATTCCCAGTAATTCCCAAAATATGGCAGTCATCTATTCTAATATCTGTTGACATTCTGCTAGACAAACAACAGACAATTTACTGTAGTACATAGACACGTATACTTGTTTCAGTTGATGGAGGTCACAGGGCAATCATGTTCAACAGAATTGGTGGAGTACAACAGAGTATTTATTCAGAAGGACTGCATTTTAGGTGAGTGACATTTTAATAATGACTACATACCAAGTCCAGGTAACTGGCTCCTAAGTTGGATCATTTACAAAGTAAGAAACTTTCAGTCTGTGCGTGGACATGTTGAATGCTCTTGTTTTAACAGCACAACACTTCATCCTTCACAGGCACTTAATACTATGGTGCTTACTTGTGTTATAGACTTCCATGGTTCCAATACCCCATCATATACGACATCCGTGCACGACCAAGGAAGGTTACGTCACCAACTGGCAGTAAAGGTATGTGATACCCTCCAGCAGATAGTTCTAAGAATGCTATTAAGTCTACAGAAAATATTAAAAAGAGAGTCCGCAGTGACATACATTGGTGTATTGTTTCTTCAATGATCTGTTTCATCACCCGTGATGAGTGATGTGACCAGTGTTCGATAATTCTTTTAAGCCGTTAGTTCCACTTTAAAAATTAATTTAGAAACTAAAACAGCCTCGTGATGACACAAAGGCGAGTCTGATCCCTGCCCCACCACACAACTAGGTAGCAGTTGCGGCTGTAGAAACAACCAGAGTATAACATTGATTGTCTGTAATCTTGGTGTGTGCCGCGGAGAACGCGCATGCATCGTAAGGGCAGACATAGACGTGACTGTCGGTCCAACGGGCACGTGGCGCAAGTCATGCCACGTGTTAAATTTCCGACAGAACAGAACTGTGGCAGGTGCTGCCATCTGGTGGACCCTGTTGCAGAGGGGGGTGGGAACGGTTGTGTGCGTGGTCGCAGTCATGTGATTTACTCATCTTTAGTAATCTGAAGGCTTGCATTTGTAATAGATTGCAGGATGAAACTCATATATTGGGTTAAAATTGCCTGGTTGAGCTTATGACCCAGAGGAGATTGTGACAAGCAGATATTTTCTGCTGTGGCTTGATGAGTACTGTACATTTACAGATATTTTCTTGCAGACTTGCAGATGGTCAACATTTCTCTGCGTGTTTTGGCTCGTCCAAATGTATCAAAACTGCCAGAACTTTACAGGCAACTTGGAACGGACTATGATGACCGAGTGCTGCCATCTCTCTGTAACGAGGTAAATTGAAGTTTTGTAAAATTACTAAGAGTTGTTCTCACATCCATTATTTTTCTCATAACTTGTGAAGTTGAACTTAGCAATGTACGTCTGCAAAAAATTGCCACAACATGTAGAAGGCAGTCCTGATGTTATGCCTTTCTCCAAGTTACCATCAAATGTGTAGAAATAAGGCACCATGCTTCAATAGAAGTGATCATATTTCAAATTATTGTAGGCTACCATTTATTTATAAATATATGTTTAGTTTACATGCACTATATACACAAGAAGACAACCAGATGGAATATGCAACATATTTCTAGTAATTGAGACAAGGAATAAAATGTAATGGACTGATGACACGCCAAGCTTCGTCATGATGCCCGATTTGTATGCAACCCCCCCAAATTTAGTGGCAAATACCGCATGCAATTAGCAGCTTTTTCTGTGTCGAAATTCAAGCGGAACACTTCGTATAGGTCCTTGAACATGACGCCAAAATACATAAAACAGACTTAGGATTTTTCCACAAAAACAACGTTTACGGAAAATCAGTTTTCGTTAAGATGGGTCACCTATTGTCTGATGATACAAGCACCATTGCACCTACCACACTGTATAACATTGTCATCAATACATATTTCTGTGCATAGACGAATCCGCTACAAAGTTTATAAAATTCTGTGTGACACCATCACACCAACCAGAAAACATACACAATTCTAAAGGGTGCTTTTTACATCCAGGTACTAAAGAGTGTTGTCGCCAAGTTCAATGCATCGCAACTAATCACGCAGCGTCAGGCTGTCAGTTTGTTGATGAGGAAGGAACTCACCGAGCGTGCTTATGACTTCCACATTATTCTTGATGACGTCGCTATCACTGACCTTGCCTTCAGTAACGTCTACACAGCCGCTGTAGAGTCGAAACAGGTGCGTGACATCATACAATGTTCTCTCGAATTAAGCAGTGTATTCAATCATTCCTATGCTCTCATTGGTTTGTAAGTTCATTCCTTTTATACCATGAAGAATAGTAAACACTGAATTATAAAAGTACAAAAATTAGGTGGTGGCATTCGGATTATAGACAGTGAATTGGTTCACAAGTGCACACATGCAGTTATTGATATCTTGAAGCCTTTGCGGAATGTATTGTCCTTTTTTGAGACCAGTTGCACTGGCTGTAGTTACTACAGATTATTAAACTAGTGTATTCAGTTACATGTGTCATATTTGTTAATGATGGTAAGGCTTATTCTGAGTAAGTCAGTAACTGGAATTCGCTATTATGACAATTTTGGTGTTGCCCTGTTTTGATAGCTTTATGCAGAGACCCGTCCACCCGTGATTTGGGTGGGCAAAACCTGTTTTGGACAGATAGAAATATGGGCGGACAGGTAAACAAATGAAGGAGCAAAAAAGTCTTCAAAAATCATAGATAAATCCATAGATATTGTCGGTTATGCCTTAGAAAATTGTGTCACATGTATGTTTGTAGTGTACTCCATTTCAGGTAAAAAATAACACATTTAAAGTTTGTAAACATGTGTCCACCAAAAATGTGTGATTGGCAAAACCCCTGCATAAAGACCTGCCTGTTTCCTGTGTGTTCTGATACAGTGAGAGTCATCTAACTGGGTATATTTCTTTGGACGGTCTAAGTGATAACTATTCAGAAAAATTCAATTATTTAATTGGTTGTTTTTCTCAACCTGTAATCAGACAAGTAGATACCCCTATTCCTCATGGATTGATTCTGTTTTAATGAGTGCTTCTTGGAATCGACTGTGGCATATTTTATTAGGAAAGGCCCAGCAGTCGAATGCATGGTTTTGATGGTATGCCGTTGTGATCTGTTTTGACAGGTGGCGCAACAAGAGTCCCAGAGGGCACAGTTCATCGTGGAGAAGGCAAAGCAGGAGAGACAGCAGAAGATCGTGCAGGCCGAGGGAGAGGCAGCGTCAGCCAAGATGGTACTGTTTACTTTCTGTCACATCTAACGCTGGGTTGAAATATTTTTAGAAACAACCTGATAGGTCCCCTGGCTAGATAGCCTGGATTCACGTTTTCAGAAAACATTCTGTACTAAAGTACAGTGGAAAAATGGGTCAGATGATCTGATATTTGGCAGTTGTCATTGATATAAATTTTAAATGGTAATGACAGTTGGTTAATGATATATGTGTGTATATATAATAAAAGATCTAATTGGTAATTTTGTGATTTTTAAATTGTTCATGTTAGTGTTTGGACCAAACCGTGCTGGAAATAATTTGAGCTCACTTTTTCTTTACTGCTTGCCACACAATGTTGCCTCATGATGACACAAAGGCGAGTCTGATCCCTGCCCCACCACACAACTAGGTAGCAGTTGCGGCTGTAGAAACAACCAGAGTATAACATTGATTGTCTGTAATCTTGGTGTGTGCCGCGGAGAACGCGCATGCATCGTAAGGGCAGACATAGACATGACTGTCGGTCCAACGGGCACGTGGCGCAAGTCATGCCACGTGTTAAATTTCCGACAGAACAGAACTGTGGCAGGTGCTGCCATCTGGTGGACCCTGTTGCAGAGGGGGGTGGGAACGGTTGTGTGCGTGGTCGCAGTCATGTGATTTACTCATCTTTAGTAATCTGAAGGCGGTGTTTGATTAATGTAATTACTGTTTTAGTTAGAGGCTAAACTCTGCCATTGAAAAGGTGTATGTGCTAATTGTGTTCTGTTCTTTGATCAATGCCACAGATTGGAGAGGCCGTTGCTGCTAATCCAGGATACTTGAAGCTGCGAAAGATCCGGGCAGCGCAGAACATTGCACGCACGGTTAGTCACACATCCTACTTTCATGCTTAGATTTGTGCTCCCCTGCTACTTCATTTGGAATACACTTGATTCAGAATTATCTCTATACTTAGGTTCTCCTTTGGGTTTGTTTGTTGTACAATCAACAATTCTGCAGTAGACGTTCATTTATATGAAGCCAACATTTCTTCTGGTGACTGCACCTTGTATGAAAGTGTAAACACACAGGACTTCAATAATTTGGATAATATTACAATTATTCATTACTAGTTTTAAGACATTACCCCTTGTATTTGCATGCATAACTTTTAAAAATATGATCATTAAACGTGTCTTCTTTGGCCATCGACATGGGACATGTCACTTTGTTCCACTAATATCTTAGCAATGCTGCAAAATATAAATTTATGAAGATAATGAATGTAGTCACTGGTTATATTTGCAGATGGCAATGTCGAAGAACCGCGTCTACCTGAATGCTGGCACTCTCATGCTTAATGTGAATGACAAAGATTTCGATGAGAGCCTCCAGATTCTGGGACAGAGGAAGCGATAATGTGTCATAACTGCCACATGGAAAGGCTGGTTTGTGACTGTTGGAAATCTAGGAGATTTAAACCTGCGCTGTGGTGAAAAAGGACTTGGGCATAGAAATGTGTGTTGAATATTGGAATTACAGCTACATTAGACCCACACACCTATTCTCGGCCGTCTGCCAGTGATGGGCAATGCTTATTTAGGCCAGAAGAGCATACGTGATAACTAAGTAATAAAAATGAATACATACAGACATGGTAAACTCGTTTGAGGAGCTACATCCTGTCTTGCTGGATAATGTATAGTAATTAAGCTGTAGAAACTAAAATATACGACACAATCACAGAACGTATGGTGATTATGTTTGTAAAAAATAAAAATCAGTAGTCTATGAAATCAGTGTTGTATTGTATGGGAGTGTCAGTGGGGATGCCTTTAGCGTAGTATTTATTATAATTGCACTGTTTTGCATTGGTGATTATTTTCATTGCCCATGGGTAGAATATCACTTTTGACATCATCAGCATTTCTCACTGTAACGTTACAGATTGCAGCGAAACCATGAGATAGTTATATGGTGTAAGGGCAGTGGAATATTGGGAAAGGTGGGGCCCTGCCTAAATAATTTTACATTCTCATTTTGACAGTTAATCAGTTTGATTTTTGTATTGCATTCTATCACATGATGCAACATTATTTTAAGCAGATGGTGATAACTTGGTAGGTGCAGTTGAAGTGAGTTTTGGGAAAACAGTTAAAAATCAAAAAATTTTGCTGTAATTTGCTCTGCATTTTGAATGCAATTCTTTCCATCTTCCGTTGTAAGTGCAAAAATCTCCAAACAGGTTGATGTTGATTATTGAACCATTTGAAACAATATGACCTGCACCGTTCTCAGTGAAGTTTAGTTTATTGTGCAGTCTTACAACATTTATATATAAATATATGTTTAGTTTACATACACTATATACACAAGAAGACAACCAGATGGAATATGCATCACATTTCTAGTAATTGAGACAAGAAATATAATTTTGAAAGCTGGTAATCATTAGCTCACATACATTAACCTGAAAATTGACCACTTGAATGCAAATACTGTTGACAACGATAAAGGTATACAGTAGGCAATAAACGTGCAACAGCAGCGAAGTATGAATAAAATGTACCACTTTATACATAGGATACCTCCAAAGATAGTTTCGAAACAAATCTGTCCAGGCGTAAAATATACGTTACCTATTTAATACACACAGAAATGCAGTGTGAAACAGACTTCACCTGCTCACAGTAATTGACGTGCACAAAAATATACAGACGTAACAACAATACATTATATTAGTTATTTTTGTATTCAAACAAATACATTCTAAAATAATTCATGTGTGAAATATAATGATTGTGTGTACTGATGAGTGCTTCTAATCTTACATTGTTAAAACATTTTAGATAATGAAGTAAGTATAAAGAATACAACACAATAAATTGTTCTCCTAGCTTAATATTCCTGACATATAGTTAGGACCAACGAACAATCCGGCCAGATATACGATGAAATTGAAGTTTGTAATAAATCACACATTTGATTTATTTACCACACAGCATGTGACGTTACGCTTACAGAATAACATTTTTATTTTGTGATTTAGGTGTTTTGTAGGCTGATAGATGGCGACACTGGATAAGAATGGTAGACAGAGTCATAGCAATCATCGAACATGTCTACTGGTTTAATTTATGCCCAATGTCAACATACATTGTGCCATGTATGTCACCCGTTAGTGTACACACAAGTAGCCCCTACATGGCCGTCCCTTCGTTACTAACACATTGTGCGCATGTATTAATTTAGGCCCTAATATATACTTTTGTTCCATTCTTTCATATAATACGTCCAAAGCTAACTATAGCAAGATGGACGCCTGATATATATAATTACACTTGACGCGAATGACTGTTCGACCTGGCACGCATGTAATATATGAACCAGGGCTTATCTATCGTCTGCGCTGTCGCGTGCATGCACAATTCGGTTGCCATAGCAATACACCGACCAAATATTGCAATATACAACAGCGACTTTATTGTTTTGGCACTATTCAGCTAGCGAGATTCGTAAATGATTTACAAACTCGCACAAGCCGTCCGTCCGTTGCTACTTCGTTAGTTCCGTCCTTTGTGTGCGTTGCTTGAGGCTGTCAATCACGTTCGCTCCGTATTAACAGTTGCTTTGCATTTACCAGTAGCATAAAAACGAGAAAAGTAATATATATTGGTAGTTCTGAACAAGATAGGATACATTCAGAAAACTAGTCACGGACTAAGATAATGTCCTAAGATGATTTAGTCTGAATTTCGCAGCAAAATATTTGACAATGTCGAAGCTTGAAAGATGGGAAGGGAATGGCCCAGTCATTGTGGACTGGCAGAAGGCGTATTGCGCTGTCCCAAGAGACAGAGACGGCGATGGCAACCGTGAGAAGGACTGGAGTGTCAGAATCACAAGCCACGACGGAGGAAGTAGGCTAATGTATGAGCGAACAGAGGGAAGACCAGAGGTTGAATCCACGAAGCGGCCAATTAAGGAGACTTAATTTGCTGCCATCTGAGCAACATTTCTGTATTACGGTACACGGAAGTAAAATGCCACGCGAATAACATCACCAATCCAAGACTCGTCCGAAGGAGTACTCTCCTGATGTTTTAGCAATGCGCAAGTAGTTGGTTGCATCAAAGAGTAGCGATTGTGTCCAACCAATAGATTCTAGTATGTACGAGGTATGTAGATTCCTTTGAACTCGCGTGACAAATAAATGAACGTCGATAATCACACGGGTTCGCTTGCCACCTTGCGGACTTCTGTTATCAGCCCCACAAATGTGGACAATACTTGACTGAAGAACCCTTTGGTGTTATATCGTAATGACGTCATTCCTTTTCTTCGTTTGCCTAAACACTGCGAAAGATAGGCACAGTGCACACGCAGTTTGTGATCTATGCATTTTGAATAGGGCGATGGTACTCAGCACATTAATTAACATTGCCTGGCTGATATATATATATATATATATATATATATATATATATATATATATATATATATATATATACATACATACATACATACATACATACATACATACATACTAGCATGCATGCATGCATGCATGCATGCATACGCACGCACGCACGAACGCACGCACGCACAAACGCACGCACACACGCACACACACACATACATACATACATATCCTGTTATCTTGTACCGCGTCGGCCAAGATGAGGAAGCTCAGCGCTCATCAAGGTCATTCGTCTACTTCTTGCTAGCATCGTACATGGCGTCGCTTTCAGCGTTTGGTCACATTTCTCAATTACGTCCGGAAGTTGTTCAAGACAGATTCTGATACGACGTCTTCAGGGAGTTTGTTGCACACATATGTGAAGAAGATGTGTTATCGAATCTGGCCTAGGCCAATTCGTCGTTCTGGTGAGAGTACGATATTACTCCATCGTCTTCTTGACAGAAAACACGCTAAAATATTTGATAATGTAATTACATACGTATATCTATGTGTGTACCATTATTGAAACAATGAACAGTTTGTACTATATCATGGTCAATATGCACAATTTATATAAACCATGTATTGTGTGTGTACTTTGAGTAAGATAGTGACTGCGTCAGCAGCAATTTCTTTCTTTATTGACAAAATATAATCTACCACGACACCTAACGACTAGATTCATTTCGTTTATCCAGGCAGCCTCCTTGACGGACTTACTCAGACCACGTCATGTCCGAAGCTGGGCTTCGTCCATTTGTAACCCGTTTTACCAATATAACCAGTTCCAGGAGTCAACACCAGCGCCTTCAGTCGTTCTTTCCCGGATCCTCGATTTCATTCTTTGGTTGCTGTTGGTGGAGTGATTCGTCCATCTTCGTGAGGCTGCCGGCAGACCCACTTCCGGCGTAGGACACGATGTGTGAGTACGCGGACAGCGGCTTGTTCTCTGCGCTGTGCCACATGCCGTAGCCGAAGTACACAAAGAAACCTGCGGCGACAAACAATTGTTAGATCATGATCATTTCAGAAGCCATATGTTACTTACAAGACAGGAGCATGGTCTGCATACAACAGTTTATCAGGAAATCCGCCTAGCGTTCCAAACACCATACGTAAAGTACCACGATATCCACAGAGCAAACGTTTGCAGTAACAAGTTGGTAACTATCATGTCTTCACTACCATGGCCAAACTAGAACTAATAAAGAACTTTTGCTTTTCCTTTTTTTAAAGATCTTAGCCACATGGTGAAGTTATGACTTACAGCACGAAGATTATTGATAGGTCCATAGGCCTACGTGTCCACCAGTCATCCAGGTATTCTTGTGCACGAGCAACGTTGAGTGAAGCAGATAGCTATACGAAACGCAATTTCTTGAAGCTGAACTGTGACTTTTACACACCAATATTAACCAATATTAATCGACATTACAAGACAAAAAAGCCACTGCACTAGAAAATAGCATACATGCATTGGTTAACCAGCGTATGTTAGTACAATGTAATGCTGCAATCAAAGAATGGAAGAATCCGCTGGAGGCGCTGTCTGTCGGAGATCACGTGACTCACCGAGGGTCATCCATACAGCGAGTCGAATCCACGTCAGGTAGTTGAGCTTCAGCATCATTGCAATGTTGATGAACATGCTCAGCGACGGGATGAAAGGTACGAATGGAACCTGAAGAGATAAATGAGGTGATAGAGCTGTAGTTGTAGTTCGTGATAGTGTTTGTAGCTGTGGTGATAATTCTGGGCACTCGAGGTTGTTGTTGTGATAATTCTAGAAGTGGCTGTGATTGTTCCAGACGTTATTGTTGTAATAGTTCTGGGAATTATTGTTGGGGTATTTCGACTTTTTACCTGTTGTTGTCATCGTTCTAGAAGTGGTTGTTGCGATAATTGTAGAGGTTATTGTTGCTATGATTCTGGACGTTGGTGTTGCGACAGTTCTAGACTCTTGAGGTTACTGTTCTGAGTTGACAGTTTTATGATAGTCTTGACATTTCTAGAGATTTTTTTCATGCGGTGATGGCAGTGTGATAACTCATTACACACATGAACGATCAGCGTGAACACAGACGGTGACCACGGACGAGCACACCTACGACGACATTCAGGACGACACGAGCAAAGGCAACTTACTTGAAACGTCAAGTACATGCGATTGGTTTCGTGCACCAAGAGCACGCCGAATGACGCGATGATACCGGCACTGAACACGACCAGACAGATGATACTCCACCAGCGCGCATGCGCCAGAGCCTCGTATTCGTGCAACACGAGAAGGTTGAAGGCGACCATGAAGAGCGCCATCACGAACACGGCCGACCCCGTCGCGACGCCAGGCGTGACGTCCTTCAGAACCGGAAGTGACGCGAACGTCTTGCGCAGCTTGCCGATATCGTCGTGGCTTTGCGACTTCTTCAGGATCCGCTTGCGGTCGGAGTCGGACTCCTCGACGTCATCCTTCCCCGGGTCGTCCCTCGTTGCGTCTTCCCGTCCCTCGTCCTCCGGGCGCAGTTCGAAGGGGCACTGGTTGGCGGGCTGGTAGCGAAGGATGAGCACGCTGGCGGCGACGATCGTGAAGCTCATGAGCGTGCCGATCGAGAGGAACTCGACGAGCACGTCGATCTCGACGACGAGGGCCATCGAGCTGCCGGCGACGCCCGAGATGAGGATGGCGGCAAGCGGGGTCTGCGTGCTCGGGTGGACGTGCGATAGACAGCGGAACAGCAGGCCGTCGGACGCCATCGCGTAGATGGAGCGCGGCATGGAGAAGAGGGCGCCGATCAAAGACGAACTGGCGTCAAGTAAACGGAACATGTCACCGTGGTTTTTATTAAGCATACTGAATAAATTTGATAATCTTTATTTTTAAAATCACGTCTAATACGTACAATATTTCATTAATTGAACACGAGATCATGAGTTGTTTGACGAATGTCCTTATTAGGACAATAAAGATAACTGAATTGGAGCACGGCATAGACTGGTGGAGAAGAGGGCGCCGATCAAAGACGAACTGGGGTCAAATAAACGGAACATGTCACGTTGGTTACATGAATCGTTTTGAATAAAACTGATTTTCTTTGACAATATTAAAAATGGTTAAAATACACGTCACGTATATACTTCATTTCATTTTCTTGTACCCGAGACCATGAGTTGTGCGATGAATATCCTTCCTAGGAGAAACATAAATTGAATTGATCCCTACTTGAGACAATTGAGGTATCATGGAAGGGATAGAGAGAGGGGAAGGTTTTCTGGTAAACACCAAAGGAGGACAATAACAACAACAACAATACAGTGACTAGACCGTGTCCAGGTACACTGCACCATGAGAAAGGACAACACATATGCAAAGAGTTACGCAGCGCAACTACACACTGCGACCATTACTTTTGGTTTAAACCTTTTTCGCCGAAATCGATTTGCAATTTACTTCACCATCGTTTCGTTTGCTCGCACGGCGCTAAGACTCATTGTCGCGTTCTTTCGTGTGGTAAAGCGACACTCAACCCAATTATCGCTCACCTGATGCCGAACATCGTGCCGACGGCGATGATCACGCGGGCCCAGTTGAGTCCGCGCTGCGCAAAGGCTGTCGGGAAGGGAGCGGCGAGGTCGACGTCATAGTAGGGCACGAGCAGCGTGAGGGCAACCGAGGAGCCGAAGTAGAGGACGGTGGTGACGCCGACCGCCAGTCCGGTGGCGATCGGGATCGACTTTGACGGGTTCTCGGCCTCCTCCCCGGCCGTCGCGATGCCCTCGAAGCCGATGTAGGCGTAGAAGCACGTGGCGGCGCCGGCGAACACGCCCGTGAAGCCGTACGGCAGGAAGCCGCCGTGCCCGCTGTTCGTCCAGTTGTCGGTCTCGGCCATCGACAGCCCGGCGAGGATGATGGCCATGATGACGGTCAGATTGATGACGGTGAAGACGGTGTTGACGCTCACCGAAGCCTTCGCGCCGCAGGCGATGAAGACGGTGAGCGCCAGCACGACGCAGAATGCGACGACATCCGGGTACTCGCTCAGCCACTCGACCTCGATGTGCCCGATGTGAGTGAGAGTCGCATTACGGACGGCGCCGCTGAAGATGGCGTCGAAGGAGCCGCTCCACGCCCGCGCCACGGCCGCGATGCCGAGCCAGTGTTCCAGGATGATGTTCCAGCCGATGATGAAGGCGCATAGCTCGCCGATCGTCACGTACGTGTACGTGTACGCCGATCCGGCCTTCGGTACGCGCGAGCCGAATTCGGCGTAGCAGAGCGACGAGAAGATAGCGGCGACGCCGGCGAGTAGGTAGGACAGCACGGCGCCCGGGCCGGCGACATTCCGAACGACCGTGCCCGTCAGCACGAACAAGCCGGAGCCGATCATGTGACCGACGCCCAGCAACGTCAGATCGAAGGTGCTCAGGCAGCGACGCAGTGGCGTATCCATGACGTCATCATGCAGGATCTTCTTGCGCGTCACTTTGCCGAGCAGCTTTAAGGCGGAAGCCATCTTGTCGTCTGCTTTTGCGCTTTGTGTTCTGTCGGTTCTGTGGCCGCTATGCTTCGTCGACGAGGCGATCAGTCAGACAAGGATCGGTGCCGTGTTGTCGGCCTGGAAGAGAGACCATTACCGTGACGATAAAGGCATGTTTTTTCATTAAAAAATTACTTGTTATAATAATGGGTAGGTAGGCCTATTTCTATTTGCATTGCATCAGTTTTGGCTAAATAATATTATATAAACTGTGATCCATGCAAGTCATCTATCAGCAATCTAAATACACATCTGATAGGCTTGTAAATAAACGGGAGTAATTGCAACAAGACAACAAGATTGTGATATACAGTGAAGATAAGACCATCGTCGAGACCATGACAGAGAAAATGGCGCCGGCAGCACCGAGGCACAACAAGGCAAACTACTACCACCAAGTCAGTAGCGCCAGCGAGGTGATTCTGTTTCGACTCCGAAGTGGACACAACAAAAGTAAACATGAAGACAGGTCAGTCCGATATCTTCCCATGTGAAAACGGACCGATGACCAATGGGCATCTACTACAGCACTGCCCAATACATTATGGCCACTGGCAGACCGCGTGGCCAGACGACGTCCCCTAAATGAGAAGATGACATCTGTCTGGGAATCTGAAGGCACGGAGAAGGACTGCACTGGTCGTGAGAGCGACACACGTTCCAGGCTAATGCTAATGCTACTACATACTACTACTACTACTACTACTACTACTACTACTACTACTACTACTACTACTACCTACTACTACTACCACTACCACTACCACTACCACTACCACTACCTACTACTACTACTACTACTACTACTACTACTACTACTACTACACTACAACAACAACAACAACTACTACTACTACTACTAATGTAAGCGCAAGTACTAACCATGCATGTATGTCATCTTGTCTACGTTATACTCCTGTTATCGATCATATATTAATTCATGTCTGACCAACACTCTACGTATACCTTGTTCATCTTATACGGCTGTGATATTTTCCATAAACTCTTGTCTTGTCTGTATGTCATGTTTTGACAGCTTTGATGCCGCGCTGCACAAATACATAATTTCTACCCACTCAACACTATACAAGTCTTCACATAGATTAAAACGACCTGCAGGATACCATTTCTGTTGTGATGCTCATGCCTTATTGACTAAATATCCACGTTTCACCTGCCGTCTCTCGGGTTTGATATCGCTTCTACTCGTGTGGTATTAATACTGGATGCAGTCAACGTGTAGGCACTAATACGAAATGTACCACCAATGTACACCTGCAGTTTAGTAGCGCCGAAACGATACACCGGTGCTCAGGTGTATCACAACACACACGACACGGTGCAGTACACGATACACTATCGACGTCACTGTTGAGTGTATTTTATTGACAACCCGTTGATCGAGGTTCAAATGCAAGTATATCGACTGATATCAAAGACTGAAATACTTGTATCTGCATACCTCACATACTACACGTAGATTGATTGGCCAAGCCTTTCATATGTTCCTCAAAATAGCCACAATAGACACAACGCTGTATTCAAATAGACCAATGATAAATTTCGTTGAACGCTTGATGATCAGGGTAATGGTATTGGTGATGTTGGTGGTTTTATATTTATGCAAAACTTTTTACACAAAAGGCCACCATCAATCATCACTACCCTGAGGGTGTGAATACAAGCGTTATTTCTACCATTGTGCATCGCTTTCACTTTGTGAACAAACTTTTTTGTGACTGTTGCTGTGTCAGTTTATGTAGATTATACACGGTACACACGACGCAGGAACAGCAAACAAGTTTTTGCTTGGCGGCACAGTGCGAAGCGTCAACAGTATGGCCGACTTCGATTGAGCTACGCGAGTAACTCGCGTAACCCGAGTCCCAATCGAACAGCCGAGATCACTCGAGCACGTGACCATTTTTAACCTTCAATGCCGCTACAGGAGGCGATCGCGAGTTTACAGGATTCACTCGAGTAACGTAGGCCCCTACTGCATAAGAAATTAATTAAACATTACATGACACAATCATTTAAATATGGATTAAAGTCACCATATTCTATGAATTAAAATTTAAGACCAAGAAGATGAACGTCACAATTGACACACTAAACAACTGATTACTTTATGTTATTTATTTACTTAATGGGTTTATGTACGTGATCACGATCATCGGTGTTCAGTTGGATTACACGCGTAGTACTGCGCGCGCAGCGTAAATTATCATAAACCGGATACCACGTTGGGGTTACGCGGGTAACTCGAGTAGCTCAATCGAAGTCGGCTATATATAAGACATGCGAAACATTCCCCCGTTGAAACCAGTGCCATGGCAGTGGGGGAAACGACATATTCCTATGCTGCTTACAGTCACATCGGAGGCCTACCCGATCTCATGGATCCCCGGTGTGTGGGCCATATAGCGCGGGCAGATAGGACATCTCCGACTTGGCTGTGATCCTACCGGTATTCATGGGGTAGAATAATACATGTTTACGTGGACGCTGGTCGAGTTTGGCTCGACAATGTCAGGTGGTGGCTAGGTAAGTCCTGGGACACAACCGTACGAGGCAATCTGTGTCTAGGATTGCGGTTCCCCAATAGCAGGGTCCCTGTAGACGAGTTATATTGTGATTAAGTATGTACGTAGCGAATCTAGCGAAATGGCCTGTTCTGCAGGCGACCTACCCGCATAGTATAGTATCCTGGATTCTGTGTGACGCGCGATGCAAGCCCCAAAATCGACGGCATTGCATAAACACACCCGCCACGACAACACTGACCGTTGGCTGCACTTCACTGCACAAATGTCATCGATGTCAACGCCAATTATAGCAACGACCCAGCGGCCATGGACAAAGGGAACTGCCGCGTGACACAGCGTTCAGGGAGAGACGGCCTTCACGCAGGGTCGTAAACAACGCCACATCGATTTTAATAAAACCATCGCGTGACATGTAGAGACGCTCATTTCAGATATACACAAATGTTGAGGTTTGTCCGCTTGGATTGAATTAGGAGGGAGCGGGGGAAACGCGAGAGGGAGGGACCGAGGGGAAATGTGTTATGTTATTATATATATATATATATATATATATATATATATATATATATATATATATATATATATATATACATGATATACTAACCTATCACAGCAACAACAACCAGCACGCACGCACGCACGCACGCACGCACACACACACACACACACACATACACTACACACACACACACACACACACACACACACACAATATACACACACACACAACACACACACAACACAACACACACACACACACACACACACACACACACACACACACACACACACACATATATATATATATATATATATATATATATATATATATATATATATATATATATAACATACCTATTATATGCATATATATATTGTCTGATAAGGAGAGTGAGGCTAATAGAAGCAACATACCATGGAGCATCAACAGTGGTGAGAACTATGCATGGCAGAACTGACGAGTTTCCCATCAAAGTTGGCCTACACCAGGGATCAGGGCTAAGCACATTCCTGTTTATCTTAGTACTAAATGTCATCAGCGAAGAGTTCAGATATGGGCCTCCATATGAACTGCTGTTTGCTGACGATCTGGCAATAGTAACAGATACAGAGGAGGAGATGCAGAGGAGATGGCTTGGTTGGCAGATTGGGATAGAGAGCAAGGGACTAAAAGTCACCACCGGGAAAACGGAAGTGGTGGTCAGTAGCAGGAGAGGAATAAAAGCAAACATCAAAGACAGCCAAGTCACGAGCCTCAGACAGGTGAAAATTCAAGTATGTATGTGTCACCATCGGTGAAGAAGGAGGATCAGAGGAAGCAGCAAGAGCAAAATGTTAATGCAACGTGGGCAAGGTGGAGAGACCTATCCGGAGTTATCAGTGACACAAAAATGCCAAGAAAATTAAAGACCAAGCTCTACATGACTGTCATTAGACCGGTACTTCTGTATGGAACAGAATGTTGGACAGTTGGAAAGAAGGGAGAACAGATTCTCGAGAAAACATAGATGAGGATGTCGAGAAGAATTAAAGGTGTAACACTGAGAAACAAAGTAAAGAGTGTGGACATCAGAAAAGAGTTAGCAGTGAATAGTATAAAAGAGAAAGTCAGAGGAATGAGACTACGCTGGTATGGACACATGCAGAGAATGGAAGAAAACAATGAAGTGAGAGCAATTGTTGATATGATAGTGCCAAGAAAAAGACCAAGAGGGAGATGGATGGATTGCGTACGAAGGGACATGCAGGAACTACGGATCACCTCTGAGGATGCCTCATGGATCAGGACCACAAAGAAAAAAATATATATATATATATATATATATATATATATATATATATATATATATATATATATATATATATATATATATGTGTGTGTGTGTGTGTGTGTGTGTGTGTGCGTGCGTGCATGTGTGCGTGGCTGCGTGCGTGTGTGTGTGTGTGTGTGTGTGTGTGCGCGCGCGCGAGCGAACTCTCAGTGGTGGCGGGCAATGTAATAGAAACTCCCTGTAGAAGGCAATGCTAGAATGCAGCGAATTTTCAGAATCCATTGCTTCTGAAAGACAAATCTACGTTGTTTGTGTGTAGTGGACCGTGACCTACGTACACCTGCCTACAGATTGCTGTCAAGGCTGAGAACAACTGAAGATGAAACCAATACAGGAGACTGGCTAGGAACGACAGAATGTGTGAACTTTGAAAGACCCCAATAGAGATGGTTCGAGCAACGATCAGATGCTGGACGGAGGGAGAACTCGAGACGACGTGTGTATGAATCATGTACGTTGTAGTCACGTAACATGTACAAGAATGACGTCAAACTAGGTCCCTTGTCGCCACTCTCGCAGAGGACCTACGTCAGCACTACACGCTCCAACCAGGAAATCAAACGGTATTTTGTAACGTTAATTAAGACGTAAGTTGACGTCAGCAAAGAACGAAACTGTGGCCTGTGGGCAGAGTCTCGCATGTAGCCGAGACGGGACAGCAACGGAGTGATGTGACGTCTACATCTACACGGATAACGGCAAGAAGCATTCGGTATTATAATCCGTGGTCACCCCATAAATAAATAAATAATAAATCAATCAACCAATCAATCAACCAAACAACTAACCGATCAATCAATCAATCAATCAATCAATCAATCAATCAATCAATCAATCAATCAATCAATCAATCAATCAATCAATCAACCAATCAATCAATCAATCAATCAACCAACCAACCAATCAATCAATCAATCAATCATTCATTCATTCATTCATTCATTCAATCAAACAATCATTCAACCAACCAATCAATCAATCAGGCAACCAATCAGTCAATTAATCAATCAATCCATCAATCACAATTATACTATACTCTTAAAATTACGACTAACCCTTTGCCATCTGTACGCTATCTACAGGGATTCCAATTAAACAGTCATTTTTGCATTTGAATGTTCAGATTTTGTCACAGTTGGATATTTCTGGGCAGAATGTTACAGTGCGAGAGAAGAAACTATATTTGAAAATGATGCGGAATGAAGTGGTGATGACCTTTTGATCTGGTGTGGCAAGTAGCCATGTTAGATAGTTTGGCAGTTTGGCGGCGGTGTGGTTGTATAGCGCTTTATGGAAAACTGAAAGTCTTTCGACTTTCTGCAGGGTGACGTAAGTGAAACCCTAAAATGTGATCGAAGTCATCCGTGTTTTCACTGACAGCCAATCACTGCAGTTTCGGCACACTTGTTTGTGATGTTAGAAATTTGTATTATTTACTTGAAATTTCGTTTAATTAGCCATATCAACCAGTATAACATGATGTATTGGTTAATCATCATAATAAAGTCCTTTTCTGATTACTTAATCACCGTGTAAGCTTCCCGGGGAAGTCGAGACACTGCTCGATCGAACAGATTTATCACGGAGTAATGCGTAAAGCGCTTTGGCTACATCCAAAGGACTGGCTATTAAATAATTTGCATTCACTTTAGGCCAACTAAAAACATAATACACCTACACCAAAAGTTTCGCTGGACACGTATTGAGTGCCACCATTCTTTTTCTTCACTAGGCCCTATATCCGGGAATGAAATATGATTCAAACCGCCAACCTTAGAAGATTCTACCTAACACCAAACGTATTTATCTGCGCCTGTTATACTTTCATTATTCTATTTCATCCATGTGTAATGAAGCAAAGAACACACCGGTCTATGATCTATCATGATTTTTATATTTGACTTAAAACGAGAAACGGCCACGTTCTTTTATAAACCCAACAAATCCCTACGAAACACTGGACATTTGTATAAAGTGACAAGTCTCTCGTCGGTCCGCATTTATGCATTAATTGAGTGTCCAGACAGTCCCTCGGAGTCCGGAGCAGGCAATCAGAGGTGCGATTAAAGGATCACCGGTCAAGCACATGCACGTTGCATAGCCGAATGCACGGCTACAAACACGGTTAATGGAAGCGCTCCTCTCTGGTTTCCTCGCAAGAATACGGTGTTGTAAGTAATTTCTGTTCATCGCATTGGCGTCGCAATAATCGTTAATGCGAAACGGACACAATATTCTTCGTCTGAATGGCTACTTCGATTACGCGGCGAGCCTCAATGGGGCTTCTGCCTGAATACGCCTCTCCTGTCTCTGCATCTAATCATTTTCGTTTGCTGCCATCGATTTTCCTGCCAATCCACCATTAAGGACGCCGTAAAGTAAGTAATCCTACACAGAGAGGAGGCGTGTCCTTGTATACGTAAATAGAATGTTCGTGATAGAAATATGCGGATATTTTCAGATGTAACCTGTCGAATATGCAATGCCATGTTTGTGTTCTTCATCGTAGTTGACTTCACACGAGTGTGGATGTGATTTACGCCTTCTGCTGTTGTATTGTTCATTCTCTGTTTTCCGTCCACAGTCTATTATCACATCTATATTTATAGAATCCGTCTGCACACAGTCGGCAATAGTTAGCGTTAATTTTAAATGACACCGGTGGGAAATATCTGTCAGGAAACTGTGCATCATCGCAAGTGACGTGAGAACGTAGATGTTCGCGAACGTAGCCTGTACAACCAAGTGGATGTTGTGACAATGAACATGCAATGCTTCTTTGAAGAATCTGGTTAACATATTTCGTCAATTGTATTACTGTACAAATAAATGCAAATTAAGAACTTCACTAGATATTTTCTTTCATTGCCTAATTTTTATTTTTAAATGTCTTGTTTCCCAGAATTATCCATGGCAATATTCAAATTTTTCAGTTGTAAAAAGATAAATTCGATTACATGTTCCCACGAATGATAAAGGTTTCCATCGTGGCTTATATCGTGTTTCTGACGATAACTTTGTACAGCTTACGCTGGCGCAGGCCTATTGCAGACACATTTTGTTCACTATCCTCGAAGGATTGACTCCTGACAATATCACACTAATGGTGCTGTTTATTGTCGAACTGTGTAGCCTTACGAGCTGGCACGCTTCTGTGAAGCCAGACTACATTGATTTTCCATGTTTTGAAACATACGTTAATCTGTATTAGCAGCCTTCACAACGACATATCGGACTCGAGAAAATCCTCAACGTTCTCTGCCAATTCTCCACTGATATAAAATGCATCTCTATGTTAAACATTGATAGGATAATTATAAATATGCAATAAATAACAGCTAAGCACTAGGTGGTGTTGCATTACCAGGACAATGGTGTTGCTAATCTATAATTTTATCACAAGTCCATCATGCTGGATACAACATACGATTCACTCAACTCAACCAGCAGGGCAATCGTTTTTATGACTATCCGGACATATTGTGACAAGTAATGCCGACAACGAGTTGTTATGGCGGTTCCACAACTGACACACATACACAATTATTTAAGGGATACAATGGAATCCGATTGTTCTGCATGGTCATTTATAACGCCAGTTGTTTTGTCATACAATTCAAGGTGAATAAAAATCGACAATGCGAAGGTCCAACGCAGTACCGTGGCACAAAACAGAGCATTATTATTATTAATACTGTCACCGCGTGCCACGGGCGCCATCCTTCGCATGCGACTTGTGGGACACATATGGAGTAAATAATTCATATGCTCTGCTTTCGAGCAGACATGGAGATGGCGGATGACAAGATGTGAAACGGTGACAGTGCTGGACGCCACCCAGGCAGCTTCCGGTATACAACCTCAGAGACATCCAGTGCAAGAGTCAGCGGCCACCTGCAGAGAGCTAATCATATTACAATCGCATCGCCGGCCAGGAGGCTAATGCAGACGCGCGGCCATTCGGTTTGTCAAACAACGATGGAATAGAACAGGACAGGCGGGTTTGATTGATACCAGCGACGTTGTCCATCATATAGATTCACGTAAACATGCACACACACACACACATGGATGTCCACTGTACATGTTCACTGTACATACCTTGTGTTGATGCTCCTTAACCTTTCATTCGCTCGTCTCGTCACCCGGTCTTGTCGCCGGCGAATTTGTCGCCGGGCGTGCAGGAGGCGTAGGCGGTCACAGGCGGCCAGCACGCGAGCACGAGAAGAGAGCAAGCGGATGTCAACAGGCGAGTCCAGTGGCTATGCTAATATAGAGACGGCATAAGAGCCACCACATCTTATTACCGGCAGCGCCGACGGTCGGTCGGCTCGACGTCTCCGCTTCTACGGCTCCGGTAATCACAGCCACCGCACCTGATACGTGATGTACGTTGCGCCGCGTCTCGTGCAAGCGGGTGTGGGTGGTTGCGGTATCCGCGCTGTTGCTACGGCTAGACCTGCCGGCGTGACACTGCGACCGATAGGCAGGCGCCAAACCTCGCATGGATTCGCCGTGCTGTTGGCCCCCGACAATAGCAGAAGCAAAACAGATATGGCTGTCACTCGGCTATGTTCACGCAGTCAGCTACCAACTCGCAATTATCTCGGTAATTGTGCTACCCGTCAACGCAATGCACGTTAATTCGACACAGCAGCTGAATCCTTGATAATGTTATCGACGATCAGACAAAACCCCCTCAGTGTGTTCGTTGAGCCAAAACATATTCGGTAATTACTTTTTTATAACGCAGAACTTTGAGTATTTTCATCAGCAACTCAGGGCAGGCAGAAAACACTGCTCACACCCACAACGGGAGTAAGTCGAGAGCACACAGACTGGCACAGAGCAAGCAAGTGTGCTCGATACAACACATCCAATGGAAAGTACAGGGTCTAACTGCAACCACTGCTTAGAGTTTCGACAGCAACACTACGCAATGACACACTCGATAGTTAAGCACAAGAACTGTGGCAGCAATTCTATAAATCAGTGAAAGTTCACTTGGAAGCGTATGCCTAACACTCGATTTTATCAGGTTCAATATCGTTTGATAGAACAAGATCAAGGCAACTCCCACGATGACGTGCGACATAATGTGTCACAGCGCAAAGATTGTAGCATTTCAATGGTAGCACAATGGTCACTAATGCACAAACTCTAGATTAAATATATATATATTTTTTTACTCTCGGCAATTCGTTTACTAGCTTCAAGTAACCAGCCTCCGTGATGTGGCAGCACTTTCAGCAACTCCATTAGTCTCGCTTAACCGACTATCGCTCGGCTGCGTAACTTCGCTGTAACCTCACCTCATCTGCAAGTTGAGTGGATCTGACTGATTGCTATGCGGTCATATCGTACGACACTGTCGTTGATCACAACTGAAGAAGTCTCTAATGAAATCCCTCGCGTGCCTATGTTCAATCACCTAAAGGTAGTCGTAGCTGATTTATGTTTACATAATTATGATTAATCGTATCAGCTATGATCGACAGTTTTATACGCGCCGCTATCTTCAGACTATACAGAACAAGTCGTATATCAGAGTATGTGGCCCGTGTAGCTCGCGCGCGCTCACACTTGGGCATGCACGCATGCACACGCACACGCACACGCACATACATAAACACACAAATACACACACGTACACATACACACACGCACACACGCTGGCACGCGCGCACGCTGGCTGTTTGGAGGAAACCGCCTGAGACCTGAGCCAAAAATAATTCCAATTTAAGTTCCTCCCGTTTCGCCACTTGCGTTCTATATTAATCCCTGCTCTAAAGGCTTCATACCTCCTCCAAACACAGACACGCGCACGCACGTACACGCACGTACACACACACGCACGCACGCACGCACTCACTCACTCACGCACGCACTCACTCACGCACGCACGCACGCACCGCCACAGCACGCACACGCACGCACGCACGCACGCACGCCCCACGCCCCACGCACGCACGCACGCACGCACACACACACACACACACACACACACACACACACACACACACACACACACACACACACACACACACACACACACACACACACACACACACACACACACACACACACACACACACACACACACACACACACACACACACACACACACACACACACACACACACACACACACACACACACACACACACACACACACACACACACACACACACACACACACACACACACACACACACACACACACACACACACACACACACACACACACACACACACACACACACACACACACACACACACACACACACACACACACACACACACACACACACACACACACACACACACACACACACACACACACACACACACACACACACACACACACACACACACACACACACACACACACACACACACACACACACACACACACACACACACACACACACACACACACACACACACACACACACACACACACA
>JAODUO010001214.1:25000-27500 GCA_025642075.2 Ridgeia piscesae | reverse complement strand
GAAGATAGTTTAGATATAAAGGAATTAACTTATGCAATTATTATAAACTTTATTTTATATTTTGATTGGTTTTGAGCACATTTATTGCAGACACTTGTATATATTTATGTGCATAAGGCGCCGCGCACGGGACCCCGGCAGAGAGTTAATTGACGGGTTAGCGTTCCGTGCTCAGTGTACTATATGCTTGTTTGATATGTATTAATTTTAATAAATATATACACTCATTAATAAAACAAATATTTGACGGATCTCCTAGCCATACGTTGTAAATTTGTTAAATGCGGCGCTGTCAGTTTGTGTATCTGCATATATATTTACGTTGTTATTATTATCGTTGTATTGGGTTTGGGATATACCAGGTCGGCGTTAAATATATACTACTGCAAATAAGTATAACTAATAACTAACTTCCGATTACACAGCGGTCTCCCGTACGCGGCATCTAAGCATATAAGTTTTAAGAAGACCGATTTGTGTGTATATATGTTATTTATTACAATATCATAACGATATTATAGTATGTGGTGTGTATTTGACTATTTGTATTACAGACAATGTTCCAATTAGACATAATTGGAAAATCAGTTACATAAAATATACGGCCGGTCTCCTGTAGGCGGTAGTATACTGGTCTCCCTATGCAGCATTTAGCCTTATATATATATATATATATATATATATATATATATATATATATACTAAGTTTTTTAATTATTTCGGATGGTTCCCTCCAATGCAAAACCTGGCTACGCCAGTGTAAACTTCGCGACAACAGCATTCCCTACACGAGTCTTCCACTGTCACGACCCGATATCCATGTAGCTTTATTTTGGTCCTACACCCAAAACACTTGACCATTATACACTAAAACAATTATGTTACTTTTTGATCGCGAACATGTTTTACCCATTGGCGTATTTAATACATCAATGTGTATACGTAATAGATTATCATTCTTGCAACTCGTATACTGTTGTCGTTTTATCGTTGGACAATGCTACCACCTAGCGAATATTAATATAACTAAAATTTAATGTTTCAGAACAACGACGTAGGGTGCCCAAGTGACTCTCGTTTCCAGTCAGTTTTGAGACCATAATATATATATATAATTTGTTCCTACCGCCTCTCCGTAAACATATTCAAAATTTCTGACGAGATAGGAAAGGAACAGTCGACCCGGTCGCAAGGAAACAAAAACAGTATGCGGGCTTTTACAAGAATGACATGAAACGGATTTTAATGGAATAATCACGCCATCGAAGCTGGGCGATTACCGTGTTTGGTGCGTCGTTTGATCACGCGATAATTATTTCGATATGTTGTCAGGGTTATAAGTGATTAATAAAACACAGTTGTAATGAAATAAAGGCATATAATTACATGAAATACTTATGTTAACATGCTCGTGAAATGTTCATCAAGTTGGAAGTATAATATTCAAGCAATATTTATACACTGGAAGAGACATACTCGTTCACATACCTGGGCAGTACAATAAATAAAAATGGAGGCACAGAAGACGTCAAAGCAAGGATACAGAAAGCAAGAGTTGCATTCATCATGTTAAGAACAACAAATCAAAATTAACACCAAATTGAGAATATTCAATTCAAATGTCAAGGCAATTTTACGCTATGGATCGGAGACATGGCGAAGTACACAGAAGACACTAAAAAGAATACAGACCTTCATCAACAAATGCCTGCGCAGAATCTTACACCTGAAGTGGACAGACAATATATCCAACAGTACACTCTGGAAAATGACTAAGCAACTACCCATAGAAAATGAAATAAAGCAGAGAAAATAGAGGTGGATAGAGCAGACACTCAGGAAACCTCCAGAAACCATCACCCGTCAAGCCATCAAATTGAACCTCCCAGGGAAGAGGCGAAGAGGTAGGCCACGAAAAAGAAACAAAGGAGATGGGATACACCCGGAGAGAAATGGAGAGGATGGCCACAGACAGAAAGCGGTGGCGTTCCTTGCTCTGCTTGTGTGTATAGGTATGTATGCGTGTGCGTGTGCGTGTGCGTGTGCGTGTGCGTGTGCGTGTGCGTGTGCGTGTGCGTGTGCGTGTGCGTGTGCGTGTGCGTGTGCGTGTGCGTGCCACAGCCAGGTAGATCTGTACTGTTGGTGGTGATAGCCCGGTAGTCGACCACCAAGGGACAGCTACCGATGATGTTGTACTATAAACCTTCAGCGTGGTCTACGCACACGTCGCCTATCTACTCTGCTTGACCTGTAGGTCAACACACCGCTGATTACATGTTCGTAATCCAGGCGAACCACAAGTAACTGTGTTTGTCTGTGAACGCATGTTTTGAGAGGTGCATGGCTTTCCCCAGCAGTATACTAAACACGCTGGTGCCATGTTTGATATGTAGATCACTGTTAACAGTTGTACGCAGTCTGACATAAATCACAAACAGTGAAGAAACCTACTCATGTCATAGTTGGTCGCCTCAGTGTTTTGACTCAATCTGTTACATTG
>JAODUO010001214.1:0-20000 GCA_025642075.2 Ridgeia piscesae | reverse complement strand
AGATGTTTATTTAACCGTTGTGTAGGCCTACGTTATAATATATACCGGTGATGTCGTTTTCATCCGTACACGAATGGGTAATATTTGACATTAGTTACACCATCTCAATCCGATCCTTTAACCATCTACCTGACTACACGAAATGTATCTACCTAAAAACCTACGTTTCGCCTGGAATTACAGAATGCCACCACCTATCACTCAACTAAATATAGTCACAACTTTAGAGTCTACCCACAGTAAACCAAACCAACTACATTCAGATGTTGGCAATCTGTCCCTTTTTGTGCATCTGCCATAGGCCTGAGTCATCATCATTATTATTATTATTATATGAAAATATATTATATGTTGCTAATCACGATATGTTCATTTGTTACACATTCGTGTGGAAACGAGATGATAATAATAATGTTTATTTTGTAAAGCGCAGTTTCCAATAAAATGCTCAAAGCGCTGTACAAGACTAATAACCTAAGCATTCAATGTAGCAGATATGTAAGCACAAGAAATATAAAAACAAAAATCTGATATAATTGTTATAAAAACAGTCAAATCACTTCATTAATGTTAATTAATAAAACTGTATTTAAACAGTATTTACATATATGCAATAATGGGTAGATAAATAAAGATGAGTTGAGCAGTAAATAAAGTAATATGTCAGCATATGCCACTTTACTTCTAAAATGAAAACAAAACCAATTGTAATGGGGAATCCGTAGATGGTGTCATGTTAGTGTGATGTGTGCATGGTCCGGTGCCAGGGTGAGACGCTTTCGGTATCTCGTCATGTGCGGACGACATTCTAAATTCACTACATGACTGTGTCTGGTCTTGACGACAGCCAGATAGTCAGAGATACGTCCATACGTGGAAAGATGAGATTAAAGATCGACCTTTGATCCAACACAGAATGGAGAACATAAAATAATATCCAATGAATAACGGACTATTTGGACGTAAACATACTTGTGTGTGAATATGCTGATAAGCACTTGGGCAATTACCACAGATGGTGTTACATCGTGCATAATTTATGCAGTGCATATAACTCCATCTGTTTCTTATGCAGTGCAGTGCAGTGCCTATCCTACCGGAGGTTTCTTTCGCTCCATTGCCGTTGTCAAATCCCCTTAGGCTACCTTTATCTCAGTTTACCGATAACTATTCTTATACTGAATATTACCGGACTTTTAGCAATGTGAGATACACACATGTTTATATACGTAAGAAATTACGAGTTCACCTGCAAAATTATCATGCTGTGGCAAACCACTAATTACAGTGTTTACTATCAGGAACAAAATCTCACGACTGTGTTTGTGGAACAACACGACGCGTCTGGTTATATGGTTAATCTCTCAATTTAGAATCTACCACATTACATATTATCTCTCAAGAAAGTCCTTACACTTATGACACACACACGCACGTAAGCACGCACGTACGCACACACGCACGCATGCACGCTCGCACACACATACACACATAAACACACACAGACAGACAAAATTACACACACACTCACTCACTCACTCACGCACCACGCACGCACGCACGCACGCACGCACGCACGCACCACACACGCACACGCACAAGCACAAGCACAAGCACACACACACACGCACGCACGCACGCACGCACACACGCACACACACACATACACACAGAATTGCCATATGGTATTATTTTAGGCAGGTTGCAAACTAAATTTGCTATGTCTATTCGCTATTTGCACCTGTACGCTTGATGTAATTTGCAAATTGAAAGATCAACGTTTTAATGATCCAAGGCCGATAAAGAGCCGTTATTGCAGCGGAAATGTAAACACCAGCGCTACCAGAACATACATAATTGAAATATATCGACGTTTTAGGTGTAATGTGATTGTGTAGACTAGATTACGACAACTTGCACCTGTCACCAGACGGTAGAAGTATTGAACAGATGGCAGTGGGCGATAATATCATCAGATGACACCAACGTCCGATAATTCGTGTGTAGTAATAATGCCATGCCCTCCATCTGTTAACATTACAATCCCAGAGAGTGTCACCGAAAGACTGGAATCCATTAAATTAATTAATTAATTAATTAATTAAGCCAAATAGACTGTCTCCTGTTGTACAGTAATTAGTGTATGTAATGTCTAATGGTGATGATTCTACCGCTTGACTTGATGTTTTGTTAATAGGTAAAACATAATTAAACGTACACATGTCCGTTCGCCGTGTTTATTGCAATACTTTCAGTTACAACGTCCTATTCTCCAGCACTAAGTAAACGTTCGTAGCCGCTAAGTACGCTTCATGAAACTGGCCCCTGACCTTTACAAGCAGCTTTGCTGTCACGATAACATGCACACATTTGATTAAATTAAACCCAACCTCCTCTCGGAGTTTCGCCCTTTAAATACATTAGACACGTTTAAATTTACTGGTGCTGAACATGCTAGTATTATTTGGCATCCGTTGCTGAATTAGGTGGCGTTTGAAAAATACAGTTTGTCAGTATTAATGTATTAGTGTATGCTTATTTCTCATTTGCTAAATTGGTAGACGTGCTTCACCGCACAAACATTCAGAGTTAACTTGCTGAAAAATGTCAAAGGTACTGTTTCACAAGGGTTTAACAATACCATTGACAACATTCATTGACGCGCAACTGTCACCTAATTTTACATCACTGTCAGTGGATACGTCACTTCCGTACAACTTCGAAAAGATCACCAACGTTAGTGCCATTTTATATTCTAGAGTAACTAATGTATTCTAATATTCTACCTCAGATGTTTTATTTGACCAATGGTCAGTTTGGTTATGATTTGTGACATAGTCGGGAATATTCGTTTACACATGGTGCTCGTGTGTGAGAGATACTATCCTTTATGCAATTTTCGCCACTAGGCGGCGTCTCCGTTGAGCTCGTCACTCGCTCTCTGGTAACTCGTCTTGACATGATGGCGGTATCGTATGAAACATTGCGTCCTTATAAGTGAAGCCTATTAGCAGGTGGTCAAGCTCTGGGGTGCTCATATGTTCCTAATACTGGGTCGACGTTTTCTTAAAATATCCTTGTTGTTAACTATAAATAAACAAGTAAATAAAGCAATTTGCTAATAATACGAAGTTGTGAATAAGTGATCATAAGCCTAAGGATGTGAACGCATGGAAGTGATTAACCTCTCTGGTTACTCGCGTCGTAATTTATTAAGCTTTCGCCCTCTTATGTGACAGTTATATTGGCCGTGAAACATTATCCCGCAGGGGTAGATGGTCGGTGAGTGACAGCAATGCGTGGTCGAAGGACGCACCCCTGCCTGCTTGCAGGTGTACCCACACATAACACCCGCTTGCGAACGTGGAAGCATCTTCACAAACGCAGGGTTACCTTGGCTTAGTGAAACTGACTTCCGGACCGCTGCTTGTGCTGTCAGTTTATTTGGTTAAATTCCGCCTAGAGTTCTGGAACTGCCGAATATTTGGAATAAACAGGGGAGTGATTTGCACTACAAAGACAACCGGAACATACACATAATATTCCGTACAGATGCAGTTTTGATTGTATATCTCTGAGCGAGGACATTGCTAGGTGAACAGCCTGTCATCATCGAAAGGTGCCGGCCGTGTAACAAAACAAAATGGATTCCTTCTTGGCGACAATCGCCGACATCCGGGACTCTCGCGTCGGCGGCGGCGACTGTTTCTGTGACCGCCTCAACTGTAAGTACACCGTCTACCTGATGGTCGTCTTCTCTCTGATCGTCACCACTCGTCGCTACGTCGGGGACCAGGTCAGCTGCTGGGCTCCGTCGCACTTCACCGACAGTCACCGTCAGTACGCCAATCAGGTCAGTCGACACCGAGTCTCTTCTTCTTCCTGGTTCTCTTGCGCAGGCGTAAGGCTTCAGTCTTGTACTTTTTGGAGTAGTAACTCTCCGCTGTGCTCCGTCGGCCTCTCGCCATCTTTCGTCTCCCTTCGACTTTCCAAAGTTCCCCCGCTCTTCCATCATAGACGGGAACTTCCATTTTTCCAACGACGTTGCTGCATGGTTCTCTGCCTGATATAATACGATTTATTATCGATTAACGCGATTTAATCAGACTAAACAAGAGTGCCCTCCGAAGCGAAAACCCGGATTACAAAGAAGCAATGGTGTCAATCGCTTATCGAGAAGCCCATCCAAATATAAATTGTGGTCGGCTTCTGAGATATTTGCTAATGTCGTAAATGTAGACACCATCATTTCACAAGAAAGAATTTGTCTGGAACGAGATACTATTGGAACGAGATACTATCTAAACTATTCTCTAGTTGTGTTCGTGTTAGGGGAATTGGTGATACAACAAGCAGGAATGTTTGCTTGATTGTGACAAAAACAACCGGACTACATGAATGATAGTAATGCCGAATTACTGGCTCCGATTGGTCTTTTTATACTACTATAAACCATCATGTAACGACCGATATATTTACGGTTTATCCAGCTGTTTTGAAATGATGTCGAAGAATCTATCGATGTTTCCGGGAATTCCTTCGTACATGTAAATCTGTCTCTGAGGTCACGCCTGGCATATGGGTTCGCTAAATCTGTTAATGGTGTTACTCATCAATTTGGTTTGGAGAAAGAGAGAGACATGTATGCATAGTAAGTATGTACACCCACGCCAGGCACTTTTGTGGCGGAAACTTGTTCATTTGTGTTTATGCATCGTTTGCTTGTTCATACAGTATTATTGATTGTTAAACTTTCCCTATCACAATGTCGCAGTCACTCATGCACAGTGTCTACGCATGTATCATATGTGTCGTTTGTCAACATGTCATTTATAGCTGACACAGTTGTTGTAACAGACGACGTTGCCATAGTGAATAATGACTGTAATGTCAGCAGACGACATTTATACGCTCGTTTCCCGCCGCCCGTGCCACTCAATAACCGAATCGATTAAATAAACTGGACGACGATGAGAAATGAGAACAAATCAATGTGTTTGAATTATAATGAGGTCGCATGCAGCTAATGTGGACTATCCTGCCTATCGTGCTCTCACCCGCCGACTTGGGGTGGCCCCCTCCAAATATACCTATGTGTGATTAAAAAATAAGAAATCACCATGTGTTTAAATCTCACTTAGAGTGTTTATGTGTTTTTGTGACATCGTTATAGCCGATCGATTCAAATCGTGTTTCATGCACACATCCGAAGGCGATGCTGTAAATGTAATTGGCTTTCTATCGCCGCGCGTCATTACCGCTGACAGCTGAAGTGAGTCACGCTAATAATAACAACACCCGGATTAATTAGATAAAATGAAACGACCTTAGCCAGCGTCGGCATGAGCGTGGTACGATGGTTACCGTGCGCTGCGAGCAATGCCGTGCTGTCGCTATCACGGCCCGGTGATTGTAGCTAGGCAGGCGAAGTACTGACCTCGCGTTGCCATGATACCGCAATATATTAGCATTCGGAAGACGTCCCCGTCGATATTTAGTGTGTACCCAGCACCAGAGCGAAGCGACACAGTCACCTGCGCGATTCATCGGCCGCCAAGCTGACGAAATCACGATTCTAGATCAGGATCATCATTCCGTTTGTTTACGCACACACAGTGCTGACATTGAACATGACATTCAATGTCCTGTGCGCGTGGATCTGACACAAACCAGCCTTCGGCGTGGATGTATCGCCACGCAGCGTCTAATAATAGACATCTCTGATTCGCTCGCCATCCAGGAAGTGTGGCCGCGTCTGAGCTAGTAACGGCGCCCGGCTGGGCCAGACACGGCCGCTAAGCGACGATGGATAAACTGTTTTCGACGTTCGGGGACATTGGGGACAGCCGGGCGGGAGGAGGGGACAGCTTTTGTGACCGACTCAACTGCAAGTTCACGGTGTTTGTCCTTATCATCTTCTCCTTGCTCGTCACGACGAGAATGTACGTCGGTGACCAGGTCAGCTGCTGGTGCCCGCCTCACTTCACGAGCAGTCACCGGGGCTACACGAACCAGGTGAGCCCCCTACACGACACGGTACACGGTTCAACCCCCTCGAATCGCCCCCCGTCTCGGTGCTATGATGCAAAACACGTGGTGCTGCGCGCAGCAAATTGTCTTCGTTACCCGTACCCCGCCAGGTGGCGTTAGCTGTATTCTGCTTGAAAATCGTCCTTGCCATATATCGCCATTTTTAATCAGGAAACCACCGGGTTTGTTACGTTCTAACATAAGCTTTGAAACCAAGTGGGGCGGTATGTTCACAATGTTTAAAGTAGCGAGCTTAGCCCCCAATCTATTGTGCGTTTTTTGGCTGAGTGTCATTCGAGTAGTAATTTCCTAGTTTAATTTGTATAATTCCACAATGAAGTATTAGAATAGTTTTGTGAACGTGTTACACAACACACTGTTTTATTTCAAATAACAGTTGAATATAACCGCAACAAATATCTTCAGTTAACCCTCCGTCTTCCGATGTCACGTCCTACTGAGGTGGTGAATGAAACCCTACACACAAATTTGGAATAATACCAGGAACATTTTTAAAAGCAGCCAACTTGTCTGACAAAGTAATGCGGAGCGCTGAAGCTCCGACTCAATCCCCTCAATATAAATTCCGTTTCAGCGCCAATGTAACGTATTTGATATCGTAAGCAAAAACCAACAAAAGCGAACAGTGAGTAATATTGTAGCGATAATATGGTCTCAACCTCCGTCACCTCCTCCCCCTCTCCCTTACTCTCCCTCTCCCTCTCCCTCTCCCTCTCCCTCTCCCTCTCCTCTCCCTCTCCCTCTCCCTCTCCCTCTCCCTCTCCCTCTCCCTCTCCCTCTCCCTCTCCCTCTCCCTCTCCCTCTCCCTCCCTCTCCTCTCCCCTCTCTCTATCATGCTCTCTCCATCCTCTCCGTTTCCTCCTAGACACAATCTTCCCGTCCCACATAAAAAAGAATAATTCAAACGCCAGGTTCACATGTGCACTGCTAGAACATAAACAGATCCTGGAGCATGCAACCATTCTAGATTTGGGCATGGTATTTCCGTTTCACTTACAAAAAAAAAACGGTTGACATTGTCTACTGCTTGGTGAAACCGCTGTGCCACTTCTACGTATTATTAAACCAAGTTTGGCTTTGGTAGCAGTATCATCTCCCAGGCCCCGATGTATGTTTGCCTCTTTCCATGTTCATTCGCTTCCTTGAAGCATTGGAGTACGATCAACCAAACGGCCTTATATAGCAGATAATTAATTTTATTTACAGTTTTACCTACGTATTTAATAATAATAATAATAATAATAATAATAATAATAATAATAATAATAATAACAACTTCTTATGCGCCAATATCCTCGAAAATCAAGCTCAGTGGCGCGACAAAACCAAGGGGTTAAGCAATTGCGTAAACGTAGAACAGTGCGTGAGTCGTTGATGGATGGACGAAGGTTCTAGGAAGCTAAGGAGGATAGGCAGCATTAAAGAGATATGTTTTTAGACGTCGGCGGAAGGAAACTATATTACCTTCCGACTTGACACTGACAGGAAGCGAATTCCACAGAGTTGGTGCAGCAACCGAGAAAGCTCGGGTCCCAGCTTTCGTCTTAACCCGAGGAATGTAAAGTGGGTTACTACTGGTTGAGCGTAGCTCTCTGGAATTCCTTGCTGGAGTTAGCATTGAGTTTAGATATGTTGGTTGTTTAGATGCGAGTGCTTGATAGGATATTGTGCAAATCTTGAAAATAATGCGATAATGCACAGGGAGCCAGTGCAATGATTTTAGAAGCGGCACCGAGCTAGAAAAACGAGGAGAACGGGTAACTACCCTTGCCAAGCAGTTCTGGACACGTTGAAGTCTTGCAATATCCTTGTTCGCAGTATTGTAAAGGAGGGAATTGCAGTAGTCAAGTCTGATGCTTACTAGAGCTGTCGCGATGGTTTTAGCAACAGAAAGTGATAACAATCTGCGAATACGACGAAGATCACGGATATGGTAGAAACAGCAACGGCATGTTTTTGATATGTGCTGTTTGAAATTGAAGCTTTCGTCAAAGTTAACTCCGAGATTTGAAACGGAGGGGGCTGGTGTTACATTCTGATTTAGGATATGTGTCGGGAAAAAGCCGTCGAGTTTTGCACGCTGCGTTACGGTAGCAATGATGATAAATTCGGTCTTGTTTGCATGTAACTTTAGTTTACTATTTTTCATCCAAAGGGAGACATCTTGGAGACAATCCCTGAGCTGGTTTAAGGAGCGGCAAGCATCTGGTGTAGTCAACGAAATGTAGATTTGGGTGTCATCGGCATAAAGGTGATGATCCAAGTTGTGACCTTGGATAACAGAGCTTAAAGGTGTTGTGCATAAAGTGAAAATATTTGTGATATACTTTTCATTCTGTCGGAGAAACTCAGACACAGTGAGTTGCGAGCACCTCACCGGAGAGGACGCCACTGTATGTTCGCTTTCCCAGCACGCAGTAAACAACCACTACCATAATTTACGAAGAAAATGTTGTGAAAATTGGCAAGATTATTCTTGTGAATTTAAAGCACACTATTGAGAAAAAGCACTTTTCTTGTTGCTTGTTCGTAAGGTTACAGTCAGCATACAGACGTGCCCTTTATGATACCGTTCGAATACTTGATAGTCTAGATGGTAATCTCCGCCTGGGTCTTAAACCATGTCGTTGGGGTCTAACTTTAATTACGTAATTTCATGTGTTCTGAAATTGACCCGGAGTGAAACATCTACGAAGCACTGTTGCTGTGTATGCCGTATTGATTATTTTCCGCTCTATAGCAAATAAATGAAACAAGATTCTGTTTTAGAATCAGCAGGTCCCCTAGGCGAAAAGCTCAATCTGGTCGAAGTCGTTTGATATTAGACGAAGGAAAGATATACGTCTGTGGTGGTGCGCTGAATTAATTTCAGGGCAGTGCATGTGCACCACACACTTGCTTGAAAAGTGTCAATATTGGTTCTACTAATACCTACCTACCTGCAGTCACGTTGAGCCTTTGTATTTTATGAATAAATGTTCCTATACGTCGATTCACGCCATACAGTCTAAGCAAATTACATGCATCGTTGAATCATTCCGCCGTGATTACGCATACGGATTGGGTGTCGTTTTCCATACAATGACAGCTCTAGAAATAAAGCATTTCTTTCATTCAAATCGGAGCGCTTTTGTCTGGCACGAATCCTCAGTGGTAGCGTTTACAGCCAGCACTGACATGTTTGGATTGCCTAGAGCTGACAGCACCTAGCTAACTTAGACGACTTGGCCTAGATTGTCCACGAGGACATATTCGAAGTTGTTGTTGTTGTTGGCATAAGGAGGAGACACGCGACAGTCAATGGATAAACTACTCGGTGCTATCGTTCACATCAGCGACTCTGGGTCTTGTGACACGTTCTGTGACCGCCTCAATTGCGTCTACACCGTCTTCTTACTCGCGATCTTTGCGTTTCTGACCACGACGAAGAACTACGTCGGTGACCAGGTCAGCTGTTGGTGCCCGTCGCATTTTACCGGCAGTCATCGAGACTACGCGAACCAGGTTAGTCTCGCGGGGACGGTTCTCAGAATTACTGGTCAGCTAAGAATGTAGTCATGGTGACGATTTATGGTGGTGGTCAATGTAGGCGGGTGCATGCGCTGTATTCTGACATTTCAATAAAACAACTAAGTACTGTATAGTGGCGAATTATAAACATATTGGTGCGCAGTGGCGCTGTGGTTAGAGCATCGGTGTCGTAGTCGAGATAATCCGAGTTTGGACATGGTAATACCGCGGTCAGTCTTGGGTAAGTTCGTTCGCTTTACGGTGCGCCGGTTCACTCAACTGCGTGAATGAGTACACGGTTATAAACAGCGATCGACGAATAGTTTTTGCGCATTATTTGCATCGAGGCTGAAGGCCTCACAGAGCCTGTGATATGGTGTTCCACTGAACGGGTCTGTCAGGGAGTAAATTGTAAAGTGCCTTGAGCAGGCTTAAAGCCGGAATGCTGCGTCTCATAATTTTTACTGTTTGTTAACGTTAATACCGAATAATATATATCGATGTTAATATGTTTTGATAGATAATTAACACATATTATGATTAACACAAATGTTTGGGTCAATCATAACACGGTAAACATATTATAACGGCTCACAAATATTGCTTGGCGTCAATATGACATCAACGTATTTAAATGCGCGGATGTCCTAGTAAATTACATGTACCTGTCAATAACATAATCAAGTTTCACTGCCCTAGGATTAATGGTGGCATGCAGTATTATCCGATTTACCTGACCTTAACTTTGATATAATACGGGTCAAACGATCAAACTATTGTGCCAAGACGGTGCTTGGTGCTAGTTCCAACACGTTCTGCTGGTGGCACGAAGCCGTGCAAAGACTATAGGTACCGTATCCATTGTGGAACATGTGTCCATGGATGTACGTGTGACTCGGCGGAGATGCGCCTGAATGGATAAACTGCTGAACACTCTCGTGAGCGTCGGGGAGACACAGGGCAGTTCGTGCGACACCTTCAGCGACCAACTGAGCTGTGTGTACACGGTGTTTATACTGGCCGTGTTCGGTTTTCTCACGACGACCAAGAATTACGTCGGCAGTCGGGTCAGTTGCTGGTGTCCGGCGCACTTCACGAGCAGTCACCAGGCCTACACGAACCAGGTGAGGGCTCCTCGTGCTCACGTGTGCTGGCCTAATACTGTGCGGTAGCGCAGTGGTTAGAATATCGGACCCTCAATCGAGGAAGCTTGGTTTCAAGAGCTCATGTTGCCATTTAAAAATGTGAACAATTTTGTCCGGTTTACATTTCCTCAGCTGACGCTGCTGTACTATTGATTGCCTATTTAAGGCATTTGTGAATATGTCTCTCTCTCACTTTCTCCCTCTCCTCCTCCTCTCTCTCTCTCTCGTCTAGCCCTAATCTCTCTTCTCTCTCTCTCCTCTCTCTCTCTCTCTCTCTCTCTCTCTCTCTCTCTTCTCTCTCTTCTCTCTCTCTCTCTCTCTCTCTCTGCATTAGTTCTCTCCCGATTCTCACATTCGGTCGCCCTCGTTTCCTTCACCTTCCCTTTTAGGGCACCGGCTTTCATGCTTAACCGTATTTGTTCTCTCCCATTCTACAATTCGATTTTTTAGCCTACCTTTCTCTTAACCTTGTCTTTCCTAAGCACTACACTTTCATACTTAACCGTATTTTTTCCTAAGCACTACACTTTCATACTTAACCGTATTATTTTCCTAAGCACTACACTTTCATACTTAACCGTATTTTTTCCTAAGCACTACACTTTCATACTTAACCGTATTTTTTCCTAAGCACTACACTTTCATACTTAACCGTATTTTTTCCTAAGCACTACACTTTCATACTTAACCGTATTTTTTCCTAAGCACTACACTTTCATACTTAACCGTACTTTTTTCCTAAGCACTCCACTTCCTATCAAGCCAGCATACTTTACCCGATTAATCCTTGGACCTATATTTTACGTTTTCTTTTATTTTTACACCAGCCTCCTCCCCCACGGTGCCCTTGTCGACAACTAAATGAATAAAGTGAGGGTGACTCGGAATACAGATTCATGCCGTGTACAGCTCTGTGCCTAACGTTTCTTTGCGTATTCAATCTCTGTGGTCTGACGTACTTGGACTCGATGATTAGTTCTGACAGCATGTGTGTGAAGGCAGATTTGTTGACAGAAAATAAATGTCATAGGAGGGTAGGCAACGCTTTCTCTGACTTCGACAGGGACAGATTGACAGCGAAAAACACACAGTTATGTTGACCCTTTTCAGAAGCATGGTTTATAACCAAAGATTAAGGTGAACAAAATTGATTTTACTAGCTAAGCATAGATTTTCAAAGAGGTGCAAGTTCCTAAATGTAAATAAGTACGTCAAAGCTAACCACATTAATCATAACAATTTGTTTATTGATCAAGGCTTGGTTCAGGGACACACTACACTTAGAACGAACCGTTTACGTTCTCATTATGCACATCGGCATTTAGCAGTACTAGGATTCAATAGCGTGGTTATTGTGACGAGTTGACGTCAGCGACCCGTTTCAACATGTCTGCTCTGTGGAATTCCAGTACCACTCCTTGCTAAATGCTGTGCGTTGGTTGTGCTTTGCTCCCGAAGCGGCCATGTTTGTTGCGAGTTCGCTGTTGTCGTACACAGGATGTCGCTGAATTAATGTCGCTGAATGGATACAGTGAAATCGTTGGATCATCCGACACGCTCTGTGACGGCCTCAACTGTGTACACACGACCCTCGTGCTATCTGTCGTCGCCTTTCTCACAACCACCGCGAACAACGTCTGACTCAAATCGTCGAAAATGGATCAGTTGTTTTTGGCGTTTGGTGAATTAAAACGTCCGCGAAGTGGCGGCACGGACAGTTTCTGTGACCGCCTCAATTGTACCTATACGATGTACGTCCTCATCGTCTTCTCAGTCATCACGACCTCGCGGGCATACGTCGGGGATCAGGTCAGCTGCTGGTGTCCGTCTCACTTCACCGACAGTCACATCGAGTACACGAACCAGGTTTGTGTATAAGTCGGTCGTCACGTGGTTTATAATTATGGGAAGGAATATAGGTACTTTATCTAGGTAGCCATAAGGATGGGGGATTTGTGGTTTGATATTTATTTGAACCATGGTTATACGTATACTTTTACATAACCACAATACAAAACCCAAACACAAACTGTGACATATACCGAGAGGAAAAAAACATGCTGTATTTTGTTGCTATAACAACTGTGACCAATTTCGCAGTTATATTGGTGTGGATATATTATTCACTGTTGTGTGTAATTAATATTTTTATATAAAATATAAGAGGCCATGGATATGACTACTTCCCTTAATATATATATATATATATATATATATATATATATTTATATATATATATATATATATATATAATTTTTCCCAATAGCCAAGGTACTCACAGTTGAAAGCAGTTATATGTATTATTCATTATTTTTAATAGTACACCACTATTACCGGTAACACTGTGCGAGGTATTCCCCTGGTCGTCACGTTTGCGCTACGGTTATATAAAATCGTTTCACCTTAAGGCCACTGACCCAAGGCTGCGATAGTCTACGCATCTCCGCTTGCAGCGTTGCAGAAGACAATATGGTTTCGCTGCACATTAATCAATACTAGTTCGATGGCGTCGGTTAGTCTCCGTCACACGCCATTTATCATAATAAATGGGCGCCATAAAATCATCGAGTGCCGTCGCTGTATTTGGCAATGTCTCCTGAGAATCTGGATACTTTTGCTGGACTAAATTACACTGTGTTAACTACCGTATTGTCGGCCTTTCTGCACGCACGGCGGTGATAACAGTATTTATTCAGTTGAGAAACAAATGTATTAATTTTATCTATAGGTATTATTAGGCAATAGTTGACACCCTAGGCGTAATCAAATACAGAATCAGTAACAACATTTTCTTTTTACGACTGACAAAACTCCTTTCGGGCTAATACACAATTGGAAACATCACCTTGAGTGCCATTTCTTTCGGCTCGTTCCTTAGCTAGATCATGGATAGGGTGTGTGGTTAACTTCGTATTACGTAGCATTTAGGTCTAATTGTGTGTGATTATCACCACCCATCCCCACTAGTGCCAGGCGTTCGGGGAATGCTTGAAGTACGACCAGCATAAACAGAGGTAATTACATCCGCTTATAATACGAAACCTATTCGTGATATCAAGTAATTTACATACCAGCGATATGCCGTCAGCGTTATGGAGATCGTAATTTGGGCTCTACTAATTACGCGCAACCTGACACGACGCCTGAATAGTCTGTAGTTTATTGCCTGGGTCGATCATGGCAGATTAGAGAGACAAGAAACAGTGAATATGCGTGGCTTCTGTGAACCTAGCCGCGCATGAGTACACATTAGCGCCAACGTGGTCATTATAGCTACATTACTTGTGGTAATCGGCGCACTGCACTATACAATGTTCTGAGTAGCCAATCAACTGCAACACATGTGCAGTATCGTGCCGAAGAGAAGACGTCATATCTTCACCCGTGTGTCCAATTTTACCTGCATGTGTGTATGCGTGCGTTTGTGTGACCATGCTGCACAGACGGGGGTCGGCATCTATAGTAGCGCAATGGCGCAGTGGCTAGAGTTTCGGACACTCGACTAAGGGAACCCGGTTTCGAAATTATGTGCCCTCGTGTCAAACTTTGAGCAAGTTTTTTTCACTCTACATGATTTCATTTCACTCAGCTGTATGAAAGAATACTTGGCTACAGACAGTGGTTGATATTTGTATACGAATAGTCTTCGCGCATTGATTGCAGCGTGTCTCCCAGAGAAGTCGATATGGTGTGAGCCGGTGTTCGATTGAACAGGTCTGCCAGGGAGTAAAGTGTAGTGCTTTGAGCAGTCCTGAGGATTGGATACTGCGCTATGTAAGAACTTACCTTCATCATGCCTGAGGCCAAATGAATGTAGGCCTAATTTTATTGACATCGGATATCAACGTTAGCGTCAGTTGAAATTGTGTAGACACTGATGACGGTATCACTATGTTAACAGAATCGGTCCGGAGCATACAATATCGATGCCTGACGCCAGACGGAACTCATCCGCCCAATTGAAAGTAATTTCATTTGATCTCTCGGAAATCGACGTTCTGAGATCATCCCTTCAAGAACATATAAAACCGACGTTTTTGTTAGAAATTTTGGTTTTGGTAGCATCTATGAACATATTCATGCAAGCATTTTTGTGAGAGAAAAAAAACAAATAGAGGACACTGCATAAGTTTAATGAAAAGAAAACAGTGTATGTACAATGAATTAGTTGATAGAGATATAACATGAACGGACACACATTATCGTCTGATGGTCTCTCGATAAGCCAAGGGCGTCCTTATCCAACTGACATATGATGATTTGCTTTGCATCTTGTCCAGTCTCATTAGATCATCCATGCTGTGTAAATGCGGATGCCTTGCCGTCTAGCTGACTAGCCATAGTGACAAATGAAGTCTGTAGAATCATTCACAGATCTACTAAAAACGTCAGTTCGGTCGTATACGCAATCATTTTGATAATCACACCAATGCATGATGGACCGGGTGAAGGAATTTAGCAATGGCCATACCGCGTTTGTATCATGTAAAAGGTTATGACAACATAGAAACACAGTTGTATGTTTAGCTTGATAATATCAATGACATCATTATAAGCACGCATATCCCACACCGTTCCACACCACACTAGGTATGTGATCTTCTTTATTTGGGGATAGAGCCTACCTCGTTTAATATTTAAATGGATGGCTCTAGCGATTTCGTTATATACGACCAATGAAATTAGCGCCTCTCCAGTATCTGATCGACACATTTGGTGGAATTGCAGACAAAACTGAAAACCTGATATTATGTGCATAATTGTAGCCCCGATGCACACCAAAAATATTGGTTCCTCTGTATATTACCACACTTAGCGTTCGACTGGTTGTAAGTTGTATATATATATATATATATCGTAAAGAAACGGTGAGACACATCTATACAAAACAAAAGGTCGACAGAACAGATCACTGCTGTTCGTTCTGTCAATAAGGATGATGTATGACCGCCGGCCGTCGGGAGCGGGAAGTTGCGGTCTACAAATAGAAGCCGAAATAGCAATGGCGCTGGGGACGGCGTGGTGCGGCTCTGTGCCGGAGATATATAAAGCATAACGGGTCGACGCATCTGCTGGAGGCATTGGTCAAAAATGTCAGCCGAACCACACACGTTAAACGTATTCTGGGTTTCCCGGCTCCGTGAACGATGACTGCTAACTGACCAGCGCTGTTTGCACGCGGCACTCATCACACCGATTCGCTGAAGAAAAGAACGATTTCCGAGGACGATTTATCCGACACATTCATTGATTAAATTAAGCGAAGGCGGCACCGAGTGTTTTCATCGGGCCAGGACATCAGACAGCTGCGGGAGAATGCCGAGGGACGCCGTCGCTTCCCACGGCGACTCGCGCCGACGCGTGTAGCGAGTCAGACCCGACCGTCTACCGGACGCAGAAGAGTTCGCCATGGACAAGCTGCTCTTCTTTCTGTCGGACGGCAAGGACGCGCGCACGGGCGGCGGCGACAGCTACTGCGACCGCCTCAATTGTCGATACACCGTCTTCGTGCTGACTATTGGTGCCCTGGTCGTCACGAGTCGCGTGCAGGTGGGTGACCCCATCCAATGTTGGTGTCCGTCCCACTTCACGTCCAGCCACGTCTCCTACACGAACAAGGTGAGCGCGGTCGGAGGCAGCGTTGGGATGTGTGAGACATATGTCCGGTGTATTTCTATTCAAGAGAATGTTTTGTAAACGACCACACACTGCTGTATGTGTAGATTGATTAATATGCTGTTAATGACAATAATATCATGATAACAACAACAACAATAATTACAACAATTATAGTGTGTATAACCCCAACGTATTTATAATAATAATAACACAATTATTATTATTATTATTATTATTATAAATACGTTGGTGTTGCATACTCTCTAGCAAATGACGTTTACCAGACTCGCAGTTTGACTGGGTTGCCAACGAAACGACGGTCAAATTGCGCATTTGTAGGAAACTATCCAATGATAAACACAAATTCTATTAGGCAAGCGGGCCTCACCTAAGTGCCTATAGAATCTGAGGTTGCTCTACAAAGCTGGGCAATTCACATGTATTTCACCAAGACTGGCAATGACAGCAAATGTGGCGAAGCAAAAGAGATTCAGCGAACCTTTGTGCATCGGTATTGATTATATATCGGTGTTGATGATATATCGGTGTTGCTGATATATCGGTGTTGCTGATATATCGGTGTTGATGGTTCAAACGGACGTTTCTCAGCAACGAAACAGACAAGGTTTCATTCTGGTTGATGTTTTCACGTTCGGCATGTTAATGAGGTGTAAAACGCGAAATAAGCAGCAAGTACCAGAGCTGTGGTTTGCCATATTCTAGATGTATGTTCGGAAAATATGTTTACTCCTACATAGCAACTTTTAGACATGTCACTAGTGTGATTAGGAATGTTGTCCGACCCGCCAAGTTTTCCGGCCGTTTGGGTACATGCGAGCGTAATCCCTGGGGCACGTGACATGTGTAGGAAAACGTTCCCACTTCCCTCAAAAGGACCTCCCGTCACGGAGTCCTGATTACGGATATAATATGACTACTGCTATTCGTTTTATGTTTAAACAGATCATGTTGGTAGACAATTTTTTTCAAACTCTAAAACTATTGCAACATGTTTTGTCCAAAAATGGAGTTAAAAGGTAATTTTAAACCTTGGAAAATACCAAAAGGGCCCTTTTTTGTTGGGGCAAATTGGGACTTTGTCTGGGACGACGAATTGCCATAGCACGGGCTGCAAAACCAATACAGAGGCGTTCTTCCGAGTTCAGTGCGTGCTTCGTTGATGCTAGGAAGACTGTAGCATTCTGTCGGAGTCATTAGATGTACAAGTCGCAGTGGAATTGGGACAGTAGTCTAAGTCAAGAACCAAACCGAGTTCTCCGATTGATAGTTCGGGTATACACATGTCAAATCAACATAGGCCTATTATGTATGTATGTATGTATGTATGTATGTATGTATGTATGTATGTATGTAGTATGTATGTATGTATGTATGTATGTATGTATGTATGTATGTATGTATGTATGTATGTATGATGATGTATGTATGTATGTATGTATGAAAAAATATATGTATGATATGTATGATATATATGTATTATGTATGTATGTATGTATGTATGTATGTATGTATGTATGTATGTATGTATGTATGTATGTATGTATGTATTGTTTGTTTGTATATATATATATATATATATATACAAACAAACAAAAAAATACATACATACATACATACATACATACATACATACATACATACATAAATACATACATACATACAAAATACAAAATACATACATATATCATACATAAATGCATACATATATATATATATATATATATATATATATATATATATATATATATATATATATATATATATATATATCAGCACTCGTGTTTACACTGACATACTGAATGGTTCGTGTCAAGCGGATGTAAACACTGCATGGCAGGAGGTACTTTTCCGGTGGCGAAAATAGAAACTCCAACGAAATCCACCCTTGCCGGTTTGCCGGTAGGATACAACCAGGGTGCCATCCAGGTGCTGCCTTCGGGCGGTCTGATACTAGATACACCACGGGAAGTCAGGGAACTACCTCAAAGTTGACCTGTGACCTTCTAAGGTGCCCGTATTCTCAGCGGCATCGTAGGACACGCTTGTAGTTGAAGGAACAGTCTGAGTGAGACAGACTCATGGAGAAGCTCTTGTCGGTTCTGTCTGACGGGAGAGATCCACAGGCCGGCGGAGGCGACAGCTTCTGCGACCGCGTCAACTGTAGCTACACCGTCCTCCTGCTCTCGGTCTTCGCACTGCTCGTCACGAGTCGAGTGCAGATCGGGGACCCCAATCGATGCTGGTGTCCGTCCCACTTCACGCCCAGCCATGTCGCGTACACCAACACGGTGAGGCAGCTTTACATGTTCGATAATTAAAACAAGTCACAAATACTACGCCGTAACGTTATTCAACTGGGTATAAGTATTGTCAGAATGCAATGCAATTTTCAACGAAATTGCATAAACACCCGTCGCCTACGATTAATCTCAAACCCATAATGGAGAATCGAAGGGTATTTTTTGCGAGGTTTTCACATTCATCATAAACATGAATTACCATAAAAACTAAACAACATGTATGCACAACCAGTTGAGCATAACGGATGTTGGTCTTACTGAAATGCGCAGAAGCCTAATAAAAAGGTCGCTAACGGCAACTTGAGGTGTGGGTTACCGCCTTATTACCTGATTGACGGACGATTCCGGGAATGTAGTTCTTAACAGGAAGTGAGCAGCTGTTGTTGGTACTTGCAATACACGTTAGTGTCATTGAAACATCGTTTATCACTTATAAGCTGTATACACAACCACTTGAGCACACCCGCCTAGGAATAGAACAATCTCTTCTTGACGTTATGTTTCTTAACACTTCCTTGTTAACTTCATAAACAATTTCCAACGTGGCCATGTACAAAAATATGATGCTATTTTGTAAAGCATCGATATAGGCGGTAAAGTAGACAAGAGTTTCCCTTTGTCAGGGTATGATACGGACATTGTGTTATCCGTGTTGTAGACATGTCTGGCCATGTTGTAAATGACTCATATCAAAGTATACCGCACGCAATTCCTGCGATGATTGACGATAGTACTTTGTTGTAATGTTCACAGAAACCCACGCAGACGCATATGGTATAGCGGAAACTCATCAATGACAGTAAATACTCTACAGCATGTGTCTATGTGGACGGTAGGGCATATTTTAGAATGGTGACGTTAGGTTATTCTCCACAACGGAGACACGCAATTCAGATCTTTCTGTAGCTAGCCTATAGAATCATAATTATGGATTTGTGTGTGTGTGTGTGCGTGTGCGTGTGCGTGTGCGTGTGCGTGTGCGTGTGCGTGTGCGTGTGCGTGTGCGTGTGCGTGTGCGTGTGTGTGTGTGTGCGTGTGTGAGAGATATATATATATATATATATATATATATATATATATATATAGAGAGAGAGAGAGAGAGAGAGAGAGAGAGAGAGAGAGAGAGAGAGAGAGAGAGAGAGAGAGAGAGAGAGAGAGAGAGAGAGAGAGAGAGAGAGAGAGAGAGAGAGAGAGAGAGAGAGAGAGAGAGAGAGAGAGAGAGAGAGAGAGAGAGAGAGAGAGAGAGAGAGAGAGAGGGGAGAGAGAGAGAGAGAGAGAGAGAGAGAGAGAGAGAGAGAGAGAGAGAAGAGGACAGAGCGACAGAGCGACAGAGGACAGGAGACAGGACAGGAAA
>JAODUO010001213.1:70000-125000 GCA_025642075.2 Ridgeia piscesae | reverse complement strand
AATAATAATAATATAATAATCATTATCGTCGTCGTCATTTACAGAGATTCTTGCATCGGTGATGCCGTTGTTGCCATGGCGACGCATCCAAATAAAACCCGTTTAGTGGAAACAATAACAATCTAAATGTTCCCATCTAAATAATATATAGCGTCGACGAGCCGTTGAGCGTTGCGTTGAGCTGTTAATGGTAATACAGTAGACAGCTACGCGTGTCACGTCCGTGTTTCATTGTGTGCATGAAACATGAACAACTTGTATTTTGAAAGTAAATTCAGGAAATTGCTACCGGGTGTTTCACAACCCTCAACCCTCTTCCACTTTCCACCCCTCATGCAAGAATGGATCTAATTCAAAATAGCGTCTTCAGAATTTTATGAAAACGGTTTGTTCATTTGAGTGTGTTCCGCGTACCGCCTATCCCAATACAAGACCACCTCAGAGCGGATCAGGTCGTTCTAATTGGACATCAGCTGTTGACGCTACCCCTAAATATTGGTTTACTTTCCCACTCATAGCCTGATTTGGTTTATAACACTAAAATTGCACACACAAATATTGTGTTCCAGCGCCTATGTGTACAAGGTTAGTACCGTCGTTCTCTAGAAATAACCCCTGCCAACTGTTGTTGTGATACAGCCACCGTGAACCTCGCACTGGGCAAGACGGCCTACCAGTCGCTGCACCCAGGGTATGGGCCGGCCGCGAATGCGATTGATGGAAATCCCGCTGGCGTGTGGTATAGGGCGTCGTGCACGCATACAGTCACAAGTCGCATGCCCTGGTGGGCCGTTGACCTGGGGTCAGACAAGAGGGTCTCGCACGTGCACATATCGAACAGGGTGGACAGTGAGTCAAGTTAAAAAATTCATGATCGCACATTAAAATGACACTGTACCGTCATATTCGTAATAATTCTGTTGTCAATATCATCGTATACAATCTTGCGTGTAATAAATATATTTCCTGCGTATATCTAAACCTGCCTGTCAATAATCGAATGGCTTTCATCCATCTTAATATGACTTAAGTCGGCCATGAACATATTATGCCCTCGTCATAATTTGACAGGGGCGTCGGGAAATAATTTGTCGTTTTTAGCAGTGGGTATATTATGGCCTAGGTTTACGGCATCTTGAGAACTGTACAAATCAGTGTAATTATAAAACACAGTTTTGTTGTCGGGTTTACAGTTATGACCTGTAGCAATCAAATATATAATTTTACCCAGACTCCACGTAAGCATTCGAATGAAATCCGCATAGGAAGACTTACGAAATTCCACACGTGACGTCACCAATGCACATGCCGCAACCGTACACGTTTCCGTACATACGCAATCCTAGCTTAACTGTGCTTGCATGCGTGTGATTTTGTACGATGTATTTTGTGAAACACAATGTTATTAACAAAATAAGTCATAAAATGTAAACATTCATGAAGCCTGAATGGCGACACTGACCATTAATCCTTTGTGTGTCCTTCCAGTTACACTTCAACGCCTGCGCAACTTCCAGGTGGGTCTGACGTCCACGCTGCCGACGACAGCCGCTGGTCCCCAACAGTCGCCGCACCTCGTGTGTCTCAACTACACCGGCGCCTTCCCATTCGGGAGAAAGATGTTGAAGTGCAACAATCCCGTCAGAGGGCGCTACCTCTTTATTCAGATAATGGATACAGCCATAAATACAAGTATCCTAACGCTGTGTGAAGTGGAGGTCTACTGTGAGTGTTGTTGATGACTAATTATAAATATTTATAGTCCCTTACACCATTTCTAACCGAAGGCTCACACAAATTAATAAAGATTGTATTGTACGAGTAGACATAATATTATATGTTGTAGATATGTCTAACCGTTCTAGCTAAGTTAAAATAATTCAGCGCAGTCGGTCGGAACACGTAAAATGTTGACGTATATCTTTACCCAAAACAATCAGAACAAACCATCGCATACGTTGATGACACAATAAATTCGATGAGACGTATCCTATTCTATATATGTACTAACGCGCAAACTTTGGAACATTATAGGTGTATCTCCACCGAGTCTCTGACAGTGTTCTATGTCCATATCCGTTAGTTTTCTTGGATCATTAGTTTCTGATCTAGTAATTCTCGGGATAATATAAAAACACAAGACCGCATAATTTTATTTATATATATAGGATCCCGTCGCCGTAAAATGTGACTTCTATAAGTGACATTCGTCTAAAGTGGAGTAATAATAATGATTATTATAATCTAGATGATCTCGGCAGCACCGAGATCAGTATGACCGGATATCGCAACGACTACAACGTGTCTAACGTCATCGACCTGAACAACGCCACCTGTCAGCAAGTGACGACACCACTGTCGGACGAAGCGTTCGTTCTTCGCGTCGAGCGGCCGACAGCGACTGTTGGTGACGGGCTGACGCTGACGCTGACGGCGGTGCTGGACGGGGGAGAGTGTCTCGACTTCCCGGCGACGATGGTGTACACGGAGGGCGACCCTTCCATCATCGTGCCGTTTCACAACAACCCCGCCTTCTGCGTCAACCAGCCCGGAAACTGCGTATTCGAGTGCGACTGCAGCGACGTGCCGTGTCACTTTGTGTACCTTGTCGTACTCAGCGCCCCCAACCGGCAGCGAGGCTTGTGTGAAATATTCCTCGATTGGAATTAGATTCAGACGTGTTCGGAGGTGACGTAGGAGCGTGTGTGCGTGTGCGTGCGTGTGTGCGTGTGTGCGTGTGTGCGTGTGTGCGTGTGTGCGTGTGTGCGTGTGTGCGTGTGTGCGTGTGTGCGTGTGTGCGTGTGTGCGTGTGTGCGTGTGTGCGTGTGTGCGTGTGTGCGTGTGTGCGTGTGTGCGTGTGTGCGTGTGTGCGTGTGTGTGTGTGTCGTGTGTGCGTGTGTGTGTGTGTGTCGTGTGTGCGGGGTGTGCGTGTGTGCGTGTGTGCGTGTGTGTGTGCGTGTGTGCGTGTGTGCGTGTGTGCGTGTGTGCGTGTGTGCGTGTGTGCGTGTGTGCGTGTGTGCGTGTGTGCGTGTGTGCGTGTGTGCGTGTGTGCGTGGTGCGTGTGTGCGTGTGTGCGTGTGTGCGTGTGTGGTGTGGTGCGTGTGTGCGTGTGTGCGTGTGTGCGTGTGTGCGTGTGTGCGTGTGTGCGTGTGTGCGTGTGTGCGTGTGTGCGTGTGCGTGTGTGCGTGTGTGCGTGTGTGCGTGTGTGCGTGTGTGCTGTGTGCGTGTGTGCGTGTGTGCGTGTGTGCGTGTGTGCGTGTGTGCGTGTGCGTGGTGCGTGTGTGGTGCGTGTGTGCGTGTGTGCGTGTGTGCGGTGGTGTGCGTGTGTGCGTGTGTGCGTGTGTGCGTGTGTGCGTGTGTGCGTGTGTGCGGTTGCGGTGTGCGTGTGTGCTGTGTGCGTGTCGTGTGTGCGTGTGTGCGTGGTGCGTGTGTGCGTGTGTGCGTGTGTGCGTGTGTGCGTGTGTGCGTGGTGTGCGTGTGTGCGTGTGTGCGTGTGTGCGTGTGTGCGTGTGTGCGTGTGTGCGTGTGTGCGTGTGTGCGTGTGTGCGTGCGTGCGTGTCGTCGGTGGTTGCGTGTGGCGTGTGTGCGTGTGTGCGTGTGGCTGTGTGCGTGTGTGCGTGTGGCGTGTGCGGTGTGCGGTCAGTGTGTGCGTGTGTGCTGTGGCGTGTGGGTGTGTGCGTGCTGCTGCGTGTGTGCGTGGCGTGTGCGGTGCCTGCGTGTGTGCGGTGTGCGTGTGTGCGGTGTGCGGTGTGCGGTGTGCGGTGTGCGTGTGTGGTGTGTGCGTGTGTGCGTGTGTGCGTGTGGTCGTGTGTTGCAGTGTGCGGTGTGCGCGTGTGCGGTGTACGGTGTGCGCGTGGTGCGCTGTGGTGGCTGTGCGCTGTGCTGGTGTGGTGTGCGGTGTAGTTGGCAGGTCGTGTTGTGTGTGTAGTGTGGTATGTGGTGAGTGTGAGTGTGTGTGGTGTGTTGTGTATGTGTGTGTGTGTGTGTGTGTGTGTGTGTGTGGGGTGGTGTGTGTGTGTGTGTGTAGGGCTGATGTGATATGTGGTGTTGTGATATGGAGTGTGTATGCTGCTATGCGTATATGTGTATGGTATTGTAATGATGCGTACGTGGTGCATGGTATGTGTATGTGTGTGTGTGTGTGTGTTGTGTGTGTGTGTGTGTGTGTGTGTGTGTATGTGTGTGTTGTGTGTGTGTGTGTGTGTGTGTGTGTGTGTGTGTGTGTGTGTGTGTGTGTGTGTGTGTGTGTGTGTGTGTGTGTGTGTGTGTGTGTGTGTGAATGTATGAGTGTGTGTGTATGTGTTGTTGTGTGTGTGTGTGTGTGTGTGTGTGTGTGTGTGTGTGTGTGTGTGTGTGTGTGTGTGTGTGTGTGTGAGTGTACATGTGTGTGTGTGTGTGTGTGTGTGTGAGTGTGTGTGTGTGTGTGTGTGTTTGTGCGTGCGCGCGCGCATAAGTGAGTGTATGTTTGCATGCGCGTGCCTGTGTTCCTAATAAGGCTATGTTACTTAATGTTGTATTAATCCAATGATATGAGGAAGTCTCGTTTAACCGACATTCGCTCGGCCGCGTAACTTCACCGAGGAGACAGATTAGTCACTTAACCGGCTTTTGAACGTTATCCATGTGAGGGGTTAAAGGTTGCTGCCACCTCGCGGAGCCTCGATAATCCAGTCTAATACTGCCGTAATTCCTGTTTGATATGGAAATTTGTATTTCTATTTTGTTTCCGAGTGATGTTGGATACTTTTAATAATATAGTATTATCTTATAAAAGTGTATATTTATTTTTGTTTTAATTTTAATAATTGGCCAGACTATCAATGAGCGTCTCTACCCTATTATCTCGGCAGCATCGAGATCAGTATGACCGGATATCGCAACGACTACAACGTGTCTGACGTCATCGACCTAAACAACGCCACCTGTCAGCAAGTGACGACACCACTGTCGGACAAAGCGTTCGTTCTTCGCGTCGAGCTGCCGAGAGCGACTGTTGGTGACGGGCTGACGCTGACGCTGACGCTGACGGCGGTGCTGGACGGGGGAGAGTGTCTCGACTTCCCGGCGACGATGGTGTCCCGGCGACGATGGTGTACACGGAGGGCGACCCTTCCATCATCGTGCCGTTTCACAACAACCCCGCCTTCTGCGACAACCAGCCCGGAAACTGAGTATACGAGTGCGACTGCAGCGACGTGCCGTGTCACTTTGTGTACTTTGTCGTACTCAGCGCCCCCAACCGGTAGCGAGGGTTGTGTGAAATATTTCTCAGTTGGAATTAGATTGAGACGTGTTCGGAACACGCGTAGTTGTGTGTGTGTGTGTGTGTGTGTGTGTGTGTGTGTGTGTGTGTGTGTGTGTGTGTGTGTGTGTGTGTGTGTGTGTGTGTGTGTGTGTGTGTGTGTGTGTGTGTGTGTGTGTGTGTGTGTGTGTGTGTGTGTGTGTTTGCATGCGCGTGCCTGTGTTCCTAATAACGCTATGTTACTTAATGCTGTATTATTACAATGAGGAAGTCTCGCTTAACCGACATTCGCACGGAGGGTAACATCACCGAGTAGACAGCTTAGTCACTTAACCGGCTTTTGAACGTTATCCATGTGAGGGGTTAAAGGTTGCTGCCACCTCGTGGAGCCTCGATAATCCAGTCTAATCCTGCCGTAATTCCTGTTTGATATGGAAATTTGTATTTCTATTTTGTTTTGAGTGAACCATACGTTTAATGTTGGATACTTTTAATAATATACTATTATCTTATAAAAGTGTATACTTCTTTTAATTTTAATAATTGGCCAGACTGTCAATCAGCTACTCTACCCTATTATGGGTTGCGACCTCACTGGCAGAGCATTACCCTCCCAGGCGAGTGTGAGGAGCTTAATGTGCTGCCATATCACAGAGTCTGGGTCACCGAGACTACCGAGGCGAAAATAGAAAATACAATTCAGGCAGAGCGCCTCTGTAACGTAACTCGCGCACTGCTGCGAAGATTCTGTTCTTGTTCTTTGGCGGTGTTCTCTGTCTTGTGTACAATGGAATCTACAGCCTAGTGGCGATTTAGAGGCTTTGACATGTAAACAAAATAATGTGTGTGCACACTGGTTTATTACAGTTTAGTGTATATATTTGTGTTCGAACGCTGTATTAGACTAGACCGTGTGTTGCGGGTGCCGTGGAAAGACGCGTATGTAAAGAAAGGGGCTGTCACTCTGACAGCCGTGTGTGTATTCAAATGGATTGTCACTCGGACATCCATGTGTGTATTTCAAGGGATTGTCACTCGGGCAGCCGTGTGTTTAAAGGAAACGACTGTCACCCGGACAACCGTGTGTGTAAGGGAAGGGATTGTCACTCGGACAGCCGTGTGTGCAAGGGAATGGACTGTCACTCAGACAGCCGTGTGTTTAAGGGAAGGGACTGTCACTAGGACAACCGTGTGTGTAAGGGAAGGGACTGTCACTAGGACAACCGTGTGTGCAAGGGAAGGGACTGTCACTCAGACATCCGTGTGTTTAAGGGAAGGGACTGTCACTAGGACAACCGTGGGTGTAAGGGAAGGGAGTGTCACTCTGACAGCCGTGTGTTTAATGGAAGGGACTGTCACTCGGACAGCCGTGTGTTTAATGGAAGGGACTGTCACTCGGACAGCTGTGTCTGAAAGGGAAGAGGCTGTCACTCGATAAACTGAACTGTTTGTGACAGTCGACAAAGTGAACTATGTGCGACGGGCGACAAATGTAGGGTGAGGACGCATAGATGAATACAGGTGTAGCTTGCGGAAGAATTATGAATAGGATATTTGTTGTTGTCGTTGTTGTTGCTGTTGTTGTTGTTGTTGTAAAATCACTGAGTGATTCTATATTATGCGATATTAAGTAGGCGAGTGTATGTAGTTACCACAAGAACTTTGTGGGGCACATTGAGTTCGTGAAGTCGATGAGTGGCATTTATGTGATATGATATTAAATCGAGTTATATATATAATTATATGCAATGTTTTTGTTCACGGCTAGATATATACTTATAATCATCCCTGACGTAACAACTGAGACATGCCGAATTGTGACCGTGGACTTCTTTGAACAATCACACTGATTACCCTAGAAGTGAATACGTTTGTTGAAGTGATAATTGTATGCCTCTTTGACTCTCGGTTTTTGAGCAAAGTGTGTGGTAATTGTTCGTTCTTTACTTGTGCACGTTGCTTACGAGCAAAATAAAAATAAATTAATTAATATATTGTGTGCTCTGAATACTTATTGACAGCACGTGGAAGAATCTGGCGTACAGACGCGTGGTAAATTGAACGCGTGTGTGAAAGGGAAAGGACTGTCTCTCGGACAGCCGTGTGTGTAAGGGAAGGGATTGCCACTCAGACAGCCGTGTGTGTAAGGGGAACGACTCTCACTCGGACAGCCGTGTGTGTAAGGGGAACGACTCTCACTCAGACAGCCGTGTGTGTAAGGGGAACGACTCTCACTCGGACAGCCGTGTGTGTAAGGGGAACGACTCTCACTCGGACAGCCGTGTGTGTAAGGGGAACGACTCTCACTCGGACAGCCGTGTGTGTAAGGGGAACGACTCTCACTCAGACAGCCGTGTGTGTAAGGGGAACGACGCTCACTCGGACAGCCGTGTGTTTATGGTGAAGGACTATCACGGAAGAATTATGAATGGGATATTTGTTGTTTTTGTTGTAAAATCACTAAGTGATTGTATGTTAAGTAGGCGAGTACAGGTGAGTTTGTGAAGTCGATTAGTGGCATTTATCTGATATGATATATACTTGTGATATATACGTCTCTAATCATCCCTTCTGTGATAACTGGGACATGCCGTATTGTGACAGAGGGTCAATGATTGTGAAACACCTGATGCTAATTGCATGAAAAACTGTTCTCTACATTCCGGGCACGTAATGAAATGCCGCCGTCACTACAGGCGACAAGCCAGGTGTCATTTTTCATTCACCGACGCCAACAACACATGATTCGTGGAAGCTATACATTATTTAGAAAGATACATTGAGCTTGACTAAACGAGGTTATGTGGCTGCCACAGTAACAACGTCAACATAGATACAAGAGATTCTACAGATGAACGATCCTTCATTATGCGTTTAATTATCAGTGGTAGTACAGCTTTACTGGCCACGGTGAGTCAAAGTCTGGGAATTGACATCCGGCGGAAAGAGACGTATACCCGGCATCCCTCAGTCGACATCCGGCGGGAAAAGAAATAGACCCAGCGTCCCTCGGTCGACATCCGGAGGCAAAAGAAGTGTGTGTGTGTGTGTGTGTTTGCATGCGCGTGCCTGTGTTCCTAATAACGCTATGTTACTTAATGCTGTATTATTACAATGAGGAAGTCTCGCTTAACCGACATTCGCCCGGAGGGTAACATCACCGAGTAGACAGCTTAGTCAGTTAACCAGCTTTTGAACGTTATCCGTGTGAGAGGTTAAAAGTTGCTGCCACATCATTGAGCCTCGATAATCGAGGCTAATCCTGACATAATTCCTGCTTGATATGGAAATTTGTATTTCTATTTTGTTTTGAGTGAACCATACGTTTAATGTTGGATAATTTTAATAATATACTATTATCTTATAAAAGTGTATACTTCGTTTAATTTTAATAATTGGCCAGACTATCAATCAGCTACTCTACCCTATTATGGGTTGCGACCTCACTGGGGGCAACACTGACAGAGCATTACCCTCCCAGGCGAGTGTGAGGAGCTTAATGTGCTGCCATCTCACGGAGTCTGGGTCACCGAGACTACCGAGGCGAAAATAGAAAATACAATTCAGGCAGAGCGCCTCTGTAACGTAACTCGCGCACTGCTGCGAAGATTCTGTTCTTGTTCTTTGGCGGTGTTCTCTGTCTTGTGGACAATGGAATCTACAGCCTACTGGCGATTTAGAGGCTTTGACATGTAAACAAAATAATGTGTGTGCACACTGGTTTATTACAGTTTAGTGTATATATTTGTGTTCGAACGCTGTATTAGACTAGACCGTGTGTTGCGGGTGCCGTGGAAAGACGCGATGTAAAGAAAGGGGCGGGTCACTCTGACAGCCGTGGCGTGATTCAAAGGCGATCTGTCTACTCGGACATCCAGATTTGTTTTTCTTGGCGATTGTCACTCGGGCAGCTCGTTGTTTAGAGGGACTGACAAAAGGTGCCTGTTTAAGGGAAATTTTTCGAACGCTGATAGACAACCGTGTGTGTGCGGAAGGATTGTCACTGGACAGCCGTGTGTCAAGGAAGGACTGTCACTCAGAAGCCGTGTGTTTAAGGGAAGGGACTGTCACTAGGACAACCGTGTGTGCAAGGGAAGGGACTGTCACTCAGACATCCGTGTGTTTAAGGGAAGGGACTGTCACTAGGACAACCGTGGTGTAAGGGAAGGGACTGTCACTCGGATAGCCGTGTGTTTAAGGGAAGGAACTGTCACTCGGACAACCGTGTGTTTAAGGAAAGGAACTGTCACTCGGACAGCCGTGTGTTTAAGGGAAGGGACTGTCACTCGGACAACCGTGTGTTTAAGGGAAGGGACTGTCACTCAGACAACCGTGTGTTTAAGGGAAGGGAATGTCACTCAGACAGCCGTGTGTTTAAGGGAAGGGACTGTCACTCGGACAGCCGTGTGTTTAAGGGAAGGGAATGTCACTCGGACAGCCGTGTGTTTAAGGGAAACGACTGTCACCCGGACAGCCGTGTGTGTGGGGGAAGGGATTGTCACTCGGACAGCCGTGTGTATAATGGAAATGACTGTCACTCGGACAGCCGTGTGTTTAAGGGAAGGGACTGTCACTCGGACAACCGTGTGTGCAAGGGAATGGACTGTCACTCAGACAGCCGTGTGTTTAAGGGAAGGGACTGTCACTCGGACAACCGTGTGTTAAGGGAAGGGACTGTCACTCAGACAGCCGTGTGTTTAAGGGAAGGGACTGTCACTCGGACAACCGTGGGTGTAAGGGAAGGGACTGTCAATCAGACAGCCGTGTGTTTAAGGGAAGGGACTGTCACTCGGACAACCGTGTGTGCAAGGGAAGGACTGTCACTCAGACAGCCGTGTGTTTAAGGGAAGGGACTGTCACTCGGACAACCGTGGTGCAAGGGAAGGGACTGTCAATCAGACAGCCGTGTGTTTAAGGGAAGGGACTGTCACTCGGACAACCGTGGGTGTAAGGGAAGGGACTGTCAATCAGACAGCCGTGTGTTTAAGGGAAGGGACTGTCACTCGGACAACCGTGGGTGTAAGGGAAGGGACTGTCACTCGGTCAGCCGTGTGTTTAAGGGAAGGAACTGTTACTCGGACAACCGTGTGTTTAAGGGAAGGAACTGTCACTCGGACAACCTTGTGTTTAATGGAAGGGACTGCCACTCAGACAGCCGTGTGTTTAAGGGAAGGGACTGTCAACTCAGACAGCCGTGTGTTTAAGGGAAGGGACTGTCACTCGGACAACCGTGGGTGTAAGGGAAGGGACTGTCACTCGGTCAGCCGTGTGTTTAAGGGAAGGAACTGTTACTCGGACAACCGTGTGTTTAAGGGAAGGAACTGTCACTCGGACAACCTTGTGTTTAATGGAAGGGACTGCCACTCAGACAGCCGTGTGTTTAAGGGAAAGGACTGTCACTCAGACAGCCGTGTGTTTAAGGGAAGGGACTGTCACTCAGACAGCCGTGTGTTTAAGGGAAGGGACTGTCACTCAGACAGCCGTGTGTTTAAGGGAAGGGACTGTCACTCGGACAGCCGTGTGTTTAAGGGAAGGGACTGTCACTCGGACAGCCGTGTGTTTAAGGGAAGGGACTGTCACTCGGACAACCGTGGGTGTAAGGGAAGGGACTGTCACTCGGACAGCCGTGTGTTTAAGGGAAGGAACTGTTACTCGGACAGCCGTGTGTTTAAGGGAAGGAACTGTCACTCAGACAGCCGTGTGTTTAAGGGAAGGGACTGTCACTCGGACAACCGTGGTTGTAAGGGAAGGGACTGTCACTCGGACAGCCGTGTGTTTAAGGGAAGGAACTGTTACTCGGACAGCCGTGTGTTTAAGGGAAGGGACTGTCACTCAGACAGCCGTGTGTTTAAGGGAAGGAACTGTCACTCGGACAGCCGTGTGTGTGTAAGGAAAGGGACTGTCACTCGGACAGCCGTGTGTGTATAGGAAGGGACTGTCACTCGAACAGCCGTGTTTATAAGTGAATTAGCTGTCACTAGCACAATCGTGTGTGTTTAAGGGAATTGACTGCCACTCGGACAACCGTGTGTTTAAGGGAAGGGACTGTCACTCGAACAGTTCATATGTTACATTAATGTTAAGAGGATTTTTTTCGTTTCATGCTTTTTAATACGGAACAATAATATAGATTGTATTATTACGTATTACAGCGTATATTAGTGTGTTATGTAGTGATAGATGTTTAAACGTGTAACTTCTCGTGTGGAGCTGGAGTGCAAGTAAAGACATAAGTCAGAGAAACAGTCGAGCGAAGCGGCAGTCACATGGGGCGTCGAAAGCGCGGTCGAAAGGCGACGACCCACGAGTCGACTAGGACGTACAGTGAGTCGTACACGATATGCGACAAACTGAACTGTGTGTCACGTACGACAGAGTTGGGACTGTGCGCTCGCGGAAGAATTTTGAACGGGATTGTTTGAGTTGTCAAATGCTAATGTTGATGTAATTCGAGGAGGTTTGTGTGGGAAATGTTGTTGTAAAAGCACTGTGTGATATTTATGTTATGTGGTATTAAGTGGGTGATTTTAATAGGTTGAAGAACTTTGTGGGGCCTATTATTGAGATTGAGATCATAAAGTCGCTGATATTTATGTACTATGATATTAAATTGGGCTGTATAAAATATATTATGTGCAATGTTTGTTTTGTTCGCGGCTTGATGTATATCTACTTCGGTAATCATCACATATGTGAGAGTTTGTTACTTACATGTACACATTGGTTAATTGGAAATAAACATAAATGAATTATACATTAATTAATTAGTTATATTTACCGAATAATTAAAGAAAGTAGGTGGATGAACTAGAGGTCCAACCCGTAGCAAAAACGCATGAAAATGTTCGTAAAATCGATGTATTTAAAGACATTGTCTAAGTTGAATTGCCAACTTATCACTTGTAACATAGTTTAGAAGGTTACTGCATACCACAAACGTGAATGAACGGATGATAGTTTATTCAGAATGCTGTACTCAGAACATTGTTAACAATAACAAAACACCATATAAAATTAACTAGCTAATTTAACACCAATACTACAAGTTGCGATGTCTAATAGGAATAAATTTTAAATTTATGACATTTATGTCAAATTAGAGTTTTTCTAATAATAGTAATAATGATTATATTTGTTGATGGTCCACATCCAGATATTTCTTAAATAACAGATTCGTGAATTTATTTATTGATTATTTAGTAATATTAACTGGCTAACACGTGATTGTATACATCGCTTCATCAAATGTCAGTTTGCTAACAACTTCCGAAAAATTACATACACCCACTTAGACAAAGTCGGATGCTTACTTATCAGCGTTTGTCACTCTACAGCCTCATTTGCAAGGTTAAACAGGTTTTCTAAAATGCTGCACTAGTGGTCTGCTGCCACAGATGGGAACCTTTTACACCAGTTCTCATGAAACTGCACTGGCTCCCGGTGAGACAACGAGTTCAGTACTCAATCCTGTGTTTCGTGCACAACATCACCGACCTACGAGCTACGAGGGTGTTGCGCTCAACCACGAGCAATGACTTGTACGTGCCGCCATCTCGCAGCCGATACGGTGACAGAATATTCTCAGTAGCTGGTCTACGACTGTGGAACTCTCTCCCTGCCGAGATGAAGAAATGTGTTGCCTCGTGACTTTTAAAAGACTATTGAAAACCCAACTATACCGGGCTGTGTATGAAGTGTAGACACCTGTCAGTTTATTTAATTTGTACTTTTTTACCTATTTATTAAAATCTTGTATACGTTTTACACTAATTTTACAAAATATCATACTCATTATTTTATTATTAATATACCATTTATTTTAATAATTATCTTTAGCTAACTTAATTATTTTATTATTTATTATATTACTTTTTATGCATATTTTATATATTTTATTTACCTCAATAAAGTTAATATTTTATTTCTACGACACATATATGCATACTTATATACAGCGCCTCCGAGTGGATATTTCTGAATTTATGGCGCTTTATAAATGTTCTTCTTCTTCTTATTATTATTATTATTATTATTATTATATGCTAGCAGAAAAGCTCATTAACCCGAATGTTAGCCCTAAATTGATTGTGTGGTTGATTGAAATTCTTGTCAACAGATCTCAGGTTGTCAGGTATCATAATGTATTGTCTCAGGTGAAAACAACATCCACCCGTGCTCCCATGGGACAGTTCTGCCACCTAAAATATCTAAGCACAGGTTTGGATAATAAACACACATTTGCATGCAACACCAAGAACATTGCAAAGAAATGTAATCAGAGAATGTCCTGATTGTTTAGATTGAGATCTTTTGGTGTAAATCCTAAGACTCTGCATATGTTTCATTATAGCTTCATTGAATCTGTTTTGATATGTTGTCTTGACTGCTAATTTGGTGTTTTGAGTGTTAAGAATAGGCAAATTGAAGAGTATTGTTAATAGAGGAAGTAACGTTATGGGAGTGAGACAGACTGGACTAAATCAGTTGTACACTATGAGTCGAGAGCGAAGAGAAAGGGTATAGAAATAATGAGTGACTTGTGTCACATCTTATCTCGATATTATAATATCCTACCATCAGGCAAGAGACTCAGGGACTTTAGGCAAAGAAAGCAGACACTGAGCAGTTTTTGTTCCTCAATAAAACCTAATTCTGATTTTCTATAAATCTCAAGTTATCAAGATTATCACTAAATCCTAGTTATATTTTAAACGGTGAGAATGAATGGAATTATGGCGCCAAGTTGTGATATTCACATTTTTCAAAATGCCTCCATACCCACCTGAATATCATTATATACATACATGAAATGAGTAATAGAGAAAAACAACTTTATCAGGCAAAAATTGGTAATTTATGTCTGTCAGACAAATTCATTTGAAACAAGTGTCCTTCTCAGTGCAGTCTCCTAGGGCTATATTTGGGCGACACCTGCGACATCGGCACTCAGCTTTCCTGAGGAAATTATGTTTGCTATTTTATGTTGTCGCATCACATGATTTGAGGGACGTAGTTGTCATTGTGAGGTGACAGTTGACAACCGTGCTAGGGTGCCGTAGAACTCATAACTGGAGATGACAGCTAAACCAGGACGTACTGTATACTCTACCTATGTCTTGCTTGCCGTAGAATATTTGGAAGGTGGTCGCAGCGAAGCATTCCTCTCGTCTTCTCACTTCTGCGATCCCGATCACATCCCATGACAATCAGGTTTTCCTGAAACAAATTCCAATTCTTGCATCTGTTCATCTGTTACAATTGATGTCACGTTATATGTCCCTATCTTGTCCGTACTTACCCTCTCTCCGCGGCTTCTTTAACCAGAAATTCTCAGCTACCTCTGCACGTAGGGACCGCCTCCTTGCTAACAGACTCATTCGGTGCCGCTGGAGCCTGGTATCTTAGTTGTGTATACTTTGCATGCGGGTGTTGTGTTGGCCAGTGCGACGTGGAAGGGACAGGCGACTGAATGAAATTGCCCACGGTTCGACACGGTGGCTGAATCAGTAGGAAGCCAAAAGCAACCATCACCAGGACTCGAATCTAGGTCTCTCCGGTGGGGAGTCCGGGTCTGTAACCAGTGCGCGGTAGCCGAGTGGTTAGTGCCTGTATATATATATATATATATATATATATATATATATATATATATATATATATACATATATAACACTTATATATATATATATACATGTATATACATATATGTACATACATATATACAATATACTAACATGCAAACATGTAACCAGTCAGGAATAAAAATGTGAAAGCATTTCAAATAAATAATCATATATATTAATTATGGTGCACTAATTAATAATTGAACATATATGCCATGGCTAATTTACTTTTACTGGTATATCACTACTCACTAGCAAGATCCTTCTGAAGGATTCAATATTTTGATTTAATACAGAGTATATTATAAATGACCCTTTTATTAGTTTCTTACTACAAATGAGTAGACGTATTTATAGACATATTTCTAACGGATTAAATGTGGCAATACGATTTGAAATACAGTTGTGAGGTGCCTATGTTTGGTCAATTGCAACTCGTCATATGAGTTCGTATTCCTGATCACATCTGTACATCAGAACGTTATCGTAATCGTAGTTATAATCGACATTTCCCAAGACAATGTTGTCATAATTGAAATCGTAATTATGAGTATGTAATCAACTCCACCTCTGCGGCCACATTACCAGTTTCGACAGTTAATTATTTACATTCAATTTAATTCCATTGCGTGATTTTTGTCAACCAATAAACAATTGCGATTAACTCAAGTCTGTTCCGCGGTGTCCCCCGTGACTAGGGAGACATTGTCACACGCAGTCCACGGCGTGGATGGCCAGACAGGTGTGGGCTCTTGTAGGAGTTAAAGACGACATTGCTGTCTACAGACTGTCTGCTCGGCGTCTGTCACACGCCCTACCGGGAAGCAATTCCGGCCTTCGGGAACACGTCAGACCCAGTGAACTACAGGTTACACCTTTACCCCATTGTTGTCACGTGAGTCAGATGTGCTAAAGTTCTAAGCGGCAGCAGGAAAAATACACCCAGCGTCCCACGGTCGACATTCGGCGTTGTCAACAGCGGATAGACACGCGTCAACCATGCGTTGTCACACACTGGTGACGTTGACACTGGTGACTCTAGTCGGCAGTGCGGAAGGTAAGAAAAACGTATAGCGGCATGCCATGTGTTTTTGATTGAAACGATTTTCAAAGAAAATTTCTGTAAATCCCGATAACATTTGTACTGTTTCACCTGTCCACGCTATTCCTGTGTTCAAACACTGACATAAAGATTAAAAAAATCACAATACACCTGGAAGCAAACGAGTGACATCATCTGTAGACCTACAACACACAGCACAGTCACGAGACTTGCGCCACTGTGTTTAACATCAAAACTATTGTATACATTTATTTGTCGTTCGAGCATGTACTTGTTTAAGACAAGAAAATAGGAACTTCCTATTTTGTATTTGAAGCAACTCCGTATTAAAACGATATACTTGTGTGTCTGTGTAATGGCACAGGCGAAACAGATGCGAATTACGTCGCGTCTGAAATGTGAGCTGATAATAAATAATAAAACACTTTTGTATTTCTACAAAGATTCAACATGTCCGTCGGCTGAGTCACGTGTGACTGCTACCTACGTAACATCCGCTCAAGAAACTTTGTGTTTCTGTATGAACAGGGAAACGTAAATAAGTGCAATAGGAACAACCAAAAGACCTTATCATATGTCAAGGATCCCTGAGAATGTTAATGATAATTTTAAAAATTATTTAAATTAACAATGTCCAGAAAAATTATTTCAATAAAGTAAATTAAAAATCAAGTGGCACAAACTATAAAGAAAGAAGAAATAAGGGAAGCTGTGAAAGCGGTCCTAGCAGCAACTGGCTCAATTGTAATAATAATAATAATACTAATAATAATAATAATAATAATAATAATAATAATAATAATAATAATAATAATAATAATAATAATAATAATAATAATAATAATAATAATAATAATAATAATAATAATAATAATAATAATAATAATAATAATAATAATAATAATAATAATAATAATAATAATAATAATAATAATAATAATAATAATAATAATAATAATAATAATAATAATAATAATAATAATAATAATAATAATAATAATAATAATAATAATAATAATAATAATAATAATAATACAATAAATCGTGTTTCTGAGAAAAAAATTACTTAATTGTTAAAAAGCTGCGGCAATATATGGCGTAATACACGTTCGCCAAGAATGCTTCGGGAAACCGCCTTCTTCAATTTGGTTTGAGCTTAGTGTCGTCGGAGGAAACGCGTATTTGGTAATCATTTCATAACTATCCTCCAGTTGGCTCATTGTCTGTGTGTTGTGAAGCCGAGTCACGCTCAGTTCCGCATGAGTGCTCATGTCTAGTTGGTGCAGACGTGTGCGATCAGACGTAAAATTGTCCCTCTTCGATACGACCTGCGATAACAGTACTCAGCGATTGTGACGGAGATAGGCTATTGCATTAGTCTTCATGTTACCTGTGTCTAAAAACATGAATAATAAATACTGTGTCTGAAAATAATTCTTGTTTCTTCTTGTTAGTAACAACAATGTCCTCGAAACAATAAAGGTAAAATATGGTTAGCACCAAATTATTTTTAAATACGTAACGAATAATTTGTTAACATTTGAAGTAATCTTGTTCATACTCCATTTATGTATATACGTAATATATATATATATATATATATATATATATATATATATATATATATATATATATATATATAAATATATATATATATATATGTATATATATGTATATATATATATATATATAAATTATATATATATTTGTATATCTATCTATCTATCTATATATATATATATATATATATATATATATATATATAATGTTTTGGTGGTGTACATTGAATACAGGGTTTATACTGCGAGGTTGTCCCCTTATCTATTCCTTGGTTGTAATACGGCTATTTAAAAAAATTCAGTGGGTGTATATATATATATATATATATATATATATATATATATATATATATATATATTATATGTGTGTGTGTGTGTGTGTGTGTGTGTGTGTGTGTGTGTGTGTGTGTGTGGTTGTGTGTTGCGTGCATGTATATATATATATATATATATATATATATATATATATATATATATATATATATATATATATATGTATCATAACAAGTGCGAGGGGAACAACTACGCATGTCACCTCTGCATGTCATTGTGTGCATGAAACGTGGATAACTGTTGTGTTTTTAAAATACTGCTGTAAATTGCTATCGGGTGTTTTACAATCCTCGACCCTCTTTCTTGAACCCCGTCCCTGACCTTCATTCACACCCTTAATGCATACGTGAATCTATTTCACGATGGACGCTTCAGATTTTTGTGAAAACGATTCGTTCTTATTAGTTCTTTTCCGCTTAACACAAATTCCAATATATGACTACCTTGACTCCTAGGAGCACAGGTTGTTGCGCTTTCTCGGATCATGACAGGGGTGGAGGGAGTGGGATTGAAGATGTTTCTCGGAGACTTTCTAAATTGCATGACGCATTCTCAAAACATATGAATGTATTTTTAGGCAGTCACAAATACTCAAATTGCCTCATAAATAGTGTGTTCCGGCTATGACATATGCAATGCTAGTACCGTCGTTTCCTTTGTTAATTGTCTTGGTGCAGCCTTCCTGAACCTCGCACTAAACAAACCGGCGTACCAGTCGACACAGGCATACGATGACGGAGGACATGCCAAACTCGCGGTTGATGGCAACCCCGACGGCATCTACAAGAAGAAGTCATGCACACATACAGTGGCCAGTCGCATGCCCTGGTGGGCCGTTGACCTGGAGTCAGACAAGATGGTGTCACACGTGCAAATATCGAACAGGGTGGACAGTGAGTGAAGTTCAAAATCTTCTTTATCGCACATTAATATGACAAAGTGAAGTATTATTCGTAATAATTTTGTTAACATTGTCATCATATAACATATTGTGTGTAATAAATATATTCCAAACCTATATTGTTTCCGATGAACGTTCAACTTAGCCATTGTTTTGTTTGATAAACCTCTGCATATATATCATACGCAGAGACGTCGTTAATAGTGCCGCATTAATTCGTCTTAATATGACCGAAATCAGCCATAGACATAATATTATTATATCGTCGTAAGAAAACCCGGAAACTAAACTATCTGAATTAGCAACGCATGTATGATGGCCTAGGTTTACAGAATCTTGGGAACAATATAAATCAGTATCATTAAAAAGCCCAGTTGTGTTGTCGTGTTTACAGTTTCGACCTTAAACAATCAAATATATACTCTTATCCCTTGAATCCATGTAGGTACGCGAATCAAATCCCAGAGTAATCGAATAGGAAATTCCACATGTGACGTCACTCAGAGGTAGTCGCCACTGCGCATGACGCGTCCGTACACGTTTCCGAACACATGCAGTCCTAGTTTAAGTGTGTTAATGTGCGTGTGACTTTGTACGACTCTGTCAACAATATTTAATTGAAAAATTAAATACGACTTTGTCAACAATATTTTATTGAAAAATGTAATTTTAACATAAAATGTCATGCATCCTGAAAGATGTTACTTAATGCGTGTTATGTTCTTGCAGTTAGACAAGAACGCCTGCGCAACTTCCAGGTGGGTCTGACGTCCACGCGGCCGACAGCCGCTGGTCCCCAACAGTCGCCCCACGTCGTGTGTCTCTACTACACAGGCGCCTTCCCTAAAGGCAGACGGATGCTGAAGTGTAACAAGACCGTCAGAGGGCGCTACCTGTTCATCCAGATAATGGCTAAGGATACGAGGGAAAGCATCCTAACACTGTGTGAAGTGGAAGTGTATTGTAAGTGTTGTTGATGACTAACCATAACTAATTAGTCTGATACACCCTTTCTAACCTAAGGCTCACATCAACAAAGAATTATATATTGTACGAGTAGATATGTCTAACCGTGCTAGTTAAATAAAAAATTAAATATTTACTACACAGTCGGTCAGAACTCATAAAATGTTCACGTAAATGTTAACCCAAAACAATCAGAACAAACCACATCCACAGTCTACCTACGCTGACGACATAGTAAATCCAATATGACCTATGCTACTCTATCAATGTACTAAAGCGCTAACTTTGGTACATGATAATTGCATCTCCGCTGAGGCACCAAAGTCCACTGGCCTCTTTCTATATTCGGTAGTTTCCTTGGATCATTCGCTTCTGATCTACCAATTCGCGGGGTAAATAAAAAACACAAATGCACTTATTTATAATTAGCTACCATTCCGTTGAAACCCAGATGGCGCCACGGGTGCGTCATGTTCCATGTCCTGGGAATTATCGCTATCGGCCGCGCATGCATACGTACATGCATAAACACGTACACGCATACGTACAGCTAAGACTCCAGTTACCATAAACAAACTGTTACAAATATTTATCTCAGTGTGACGTCCGTCGATAGTGAAATTATTATTATTACTACTGTTATCTAGATAAGTTCATGATCCATATGACCGGCCATCGCAACGACTACAGCGTGTCTGACCTCATCGACCTGAACAACGCCACCTGTCAGCAAGTGACGACACCACTGTCGGACGAAGCGTTCGTTCTTCGCGTCGAGCTGCCGACAACGACTGTTGGTGACGGGCTGACGCTGACGCTGACGGCGGTGCTGGACGGGGGAGAGTGTCTCGACTTCCCGGCGACGATGGTGTACACGGAGGGCGACCCTTCCATCATCGTGCCGTTTCACAACAACCCCGCCTTCTGCGTCAACCAGCCCGGAAACTGCGTATTCGAGTGCGACTGCAGCGACGTGCCGTGTCACTATGTGTACCTTGTCGTACTCAGCGCCCCCAACCGGCAGCGAGGCTTGTGTGAAATATTTCTCAGTTGGAATTAGATTGAGACGTGTTCGGAGGTGACGTAGGACTTGTGTGCGTGTGTGCGTGTGTGCGTGTGTGCGTGTGTGCGTGTGTGCGTGTGTGCGTGTGGTGTGCGTGTGTGGGGTGCGTGGTGTGTGGGGTGTGTGTGTGTGCGTGTGGGGTGTGTGCGTTGTGCGTGTGCGTGTGGGGTGTGTGCGTGTGTGCGTGTGTGCGTGTGTGCTGTGTGCGTGTGTGCGTGTGTGCGTGTGTGTGTGTGTGCTGTGTGTGCGTGTGTGCGTGTGTGGTGTGTGTGTGTGTGCGTGTGTGCGTGTGTGTGTGCGTTGTGCGTGTGCGTGTGTCGTTTTGTCCCGTGTGTGCATGTGTCGCTGATCAAATCCAGGTACGTGGTTCCAAGTGCGTCCTCAGAGGTGTGCCACTGCGCATGACGCGTCCGTCCGTTTTCGCAATGCAGTCCTTTGTGTGTTAATGTGCGTGTGTTGTCGTCTGTCACAATTTAATTGAAAAATTAAATACGCTTTGTCAACAATATTTTATTGAAAATGTAATTTTACATAAATGTCATGCATCCGAAAGATTTTCTTAATGCGTGTTTGTTCGCGGGTTGCAAGAACGCTGCGCAACTTCCGGTGGGTCAGAGGGGTCCACGCGGCGCGCCGCTGGCCCCAACGTCGGCCCCACGTCGTGTGTCTCTACTACAAGGCGCCTTCCCTGGCAGACGGTGCTGAGTGTAACGCCGTCAGAGGGCGCTACCTGTTCATCCAGATAATGGCTAGGTACGAGGGAAAGCATCCTAACACTGTGTGAAGTGGAAGTGTATTGTAAGTGTTGTTGATGCTAACCATAACTAATTAGTCTGATACAATTTCTAACCTAAGGCTCACATCAACAAAGAATGTATGTTGTACGAGTGTATGTCTAACCGTGCTAGTAAATAAAATAAATTTTCTACACAGTCGGTCAGCTCATAAAATGTTCACGTAAATGTTAACCAAAACAATCAGCAAACCACTCCACAATCTACCTACGTGACGCATGTAATCCAATTGCTATGCTCTCTATCAATGTACTGCGCTAACTTGGTACATGTATGCATCTCCGCTGAGGCCCGCATGGTCTTCTAATTGGTGTTTCCTGGTCATTGCTTCTGATCTACCAATTGCGGGTGAAAAAACACAAAGGGCACTTATTTATTGCTAATTCCGTTGAACCAGATGGCGCCACGGGTGCGTCATGTCCAATGTCCTGGTTCGTACTGGGGTATTTCTGGTTGCGGCAGCCAGGCCAGGCCGCACACGCATACGGGGGCATGAAAACACGCTGTACATGCATAAACACGTACAGCACACATACACTAAATCTATACCATAATAAACTGTACAAATATATATCTCAGTTTGACGTGTGTGTGTTATTGTTGTTCTCTGTTATCTGTGTTCATGATCCATAGAGGAGAAGACTAGAGCGTGTCGAGAGAGAAGAAGAGAGAAGTGAGACACAGTCGGACAAAGCGTTCGTTCTTCGCGTGAGTCACAGCGATTGTTGGTACCAAACGTTTCCGTACCTTAGGGGGAGGTGTTAAACTTCCGGGTCAATTTAACGGGGGGCATTTTCGAAGCCTTTCAAAATTTCCCCTGCCTTCTGCGACAACCAAACTTGAAATGTTTATTCGAGTGCGTGAATGTCCGTGTGATGTTGTCCCTTTTAAACTAGCGAAGGCAGCGAGGCTTGTGTGAAATATTCCCTTAATTTTAGCTTTTATTACTAATTGGGGGTTTGAGAGCCAATCGCGTGTCTATCCTGTTGTGGTGGCAATAATGGCAGACCATTGACTGTCCTGGCGGGTGTGTGGGCTTAAGCGTGTGCCATGCCCGGAGTGCCCGAAGTGACAAAAGTGGACCCTGAAGCAACATTTGGCTGTGAAGCTTCGCGTTCTTGTTCCTTTGTGGCGTCTGGCCCTGTGGCTGTGGCGTAATCTGAGCCGTTTGGGTGTGGCGTGTGAGCGTGTGGGTGTGCGCGTGTCAGTGTATAACGTGTGTTCTGTGTCTTGCTGTTGTGTGGTGTTTGGGGGTGGGGCGGGGCTATGTTGTTGCGTTGCGCGACGGCCCTGTGTCACTGGTGCCGTGAACCCCGTGTGTGCGAAGGGCTGTCACTCGGAGCCGTGTGTGTGGTGTGCGGGGTCACTGGCAGCGTGTGTGTATGGGTAGGTGATGCATTGGCGCGTGTGTGTAAGGGAAGGCACTGTCACTCGGACAGCCGTGTGTGTAATGGAAGTGATTGTCACTCTGACAGCCGTGTGTGTAAGGGAAGGGACTGTCACTCGGACAGCCGTGTGTGTAAGGGAAGGGACTGTCACTCGGACAGCCGTGTGTGTAATGGAAGTGATTGTCACTCTGACAGCCGTTTGTGTAAGGGAAGGGACTGTCACTCGGACAGCCGTGTGTGTAATGGAAGTGATTGTCACTCTGACAGCCGTGTGTGTAAGGGAAGGGACTGTCACTCGGACAGCCGTGTGTGTAATGGAAGTGATTGTCACTCTGACAGCCGTGTGTGTAAGGGAAGGGACTGTCACTCGGACAGCCGTGTGTGTAATGGAAGTGATTGTCACTCTGACAGCCGTGTGTGTAAGGGAAAGGGTGATTGTCACTCTGACAGCCGTGTGTGTAAGGGAAGGGACTGTCACTCGGACAGCCGTGTGTGTAATGGAAGTGATTGTCACTCTGACAGCCGTGTGTGTAATGGAAGTGATTGTCACTCTGACAGCCGTGTGTGTAAGGGAAGGGACTGTCACTCGGACAGCCGTGTGTGTATGGAAGGGATTGTCACTCTGACAGCCGTGTGTGTAAGGGAAGGGACTGTCACTCGGACAGCCGTGTGTGTAATGGAAGTGATTGTCACTCTGACAGCCGTGTGTGTAAGGAAGTGATTGTCACTCGGACAGCCGTGTGTGTAAAGGAAGGGAATTGCACTCTGACAGCCGTGTGTGTAAAGGAAGGGACTGTCACTCGGACAGCCGTGTGTGTAATGGAAGGATTGTCACTCTGACAGCCGTGTGTGTAAAGGAAGGGACTGTCACTCGGACAGCCGTGTGTGTAATGGAAGTGATTGTCACTCGGACAGCCGTGTGTGTAATGGAAGTGATTGTCACTCTGACAGCCGTGTGTGTAAGGGAAGGGACTGTCACTCGGACAGCCGTGTGTGTAATGGAAGTGATTGTCACTCTGACAGCCGTGTGTGTAAGGGAAGGCACTGTCACTCGGACAGCCGTGTGTGTAATGGAAGTGATTGTCACTCTGACAGCCGTGTGTGTAAGGGAAGGCACTGCACTCGGACAGCCGTGTGTGTAATGGAAGTGATTGTCACTCTGACAGCCGTGTGTGTAAGGGAAGGGCTGTCACTCGGGCAGCCGTGTGTGTAATGGAAGTGATTGTCACTCTGACAACCGTGTGTGTAAGGGAAGGCACTGTCACTCGGACAGCCGTGTGTGTAATGGAAGTGATTGTCACTCTGACAGCCGTGTGTGTAATGGAAGTGATTGTCACTCTGACAGCCGTGTGTGTAAAGGAAGGGACTTGCACTCTGACAGCCGTGTGTGTAAAGGAAGGGACTGGCACTCTGACAGCCGTATGTGTTAGGGAAGGGACTGTCACTCTGACAGCCGTGTGTGTAAGGGAAGTGATTGTCACTCTGACAGCCGTGTGTGTAATGGAAGTGATTGTCACTCTGACAGCCGTGTGTGTAAGAGAAGTGATTGTCACTCTGACAGCCGTGTGTGTAAAGGAAGTGATTGTCACTCTGACAGCCGTGTGTGTAAGGGAAGTGATTGTCACTCTGACAGCCGTGTGTGTAATGGAAGTGATTGTCACTCTGACAGCCGTGTGTGTAAAGGAAGTGATTGTCACTCTGACAGCCGTGTGTGTAAAGGAAGGGACTGTCACTCTGACAGCCGTGTGTGTAAGGGAAGTGATTGTCACTCTGACAGCCGTGTGTGTAAGGGATCACTCTGACAGCCGTGTGTGTAAAGACTTGCACTCTGACAGCCGTGTGTGTAAAGGAAGGGACTGGCACTCTGACAGCCGTATGTGTTAGGGAAGGGACTGTCACTCGGACAGCCGTGTGTGTAAGGGAAGTGACTGTCACTCTGACAGCCGTGTGTGTAAAGGAAGGGACTGGCACTCTGACAGCCTTATGTGTTAGGGAAGGGACTGTCACTCTGACAGCCGTGTGGAAGGAGTGCACCACGTGTGTATAGGACTGTCACTCTGACAGCCGGGTGTGTAAAGGAAGGGACTGTCACTCTGACAGCCGTGTGTGTAAAGGACGACAAACTGAACTGTGTGCAACGAACGACAAACTGAACTGTGTGCAACGAACGACAAACTGAACTGTGTGCGACGAACGACAAACTGAACTGTGTGCGACGAACGACAAACTGAACTGTGTGCGACGAACGACAAACTGAACTGTGTGCACGAACGACAAACTGAACTGTGTGCAAGGACGACAAACTGAACTGCGTGCGACGAACGACAAACTGAACTGTGTGCGACGAACGACAAACTGAACTGTGTGCGACGAACGACAAACTGAACTGTGTGCGACTAATCACAAACTGAACTATGTGCGAAGGACGACAAATTGAACTGTATGCGACGAAACACAAACTGAACTGTATGCGACGGACGACACAAGAGGGATCGAGGAAAAACGTTGTGTGGGATATCTTTGTTGTAGTAAAGTTACTGAGTGATTTTATATGATGTGATATAAAGTAGGTGTGTGATGGTGTAGTTCGCATAAGAAATTTGTGTGAGATATTTTGTTGTTTTAAAGTCGCAGAGTGATTTTATATGATGTGATATTAAAGGGAAACAAAAGTCAATGTTTTGATCATTATGGGGTTAACATAGTTAATAAAAAGTAACAACTTCCAACAACAATCATATTTTTGGTTCACCATAGAAAGTCTATAGACTACGCCATTTTATAAACAAAATGACGTAGTTAAGTCTTCTTGGTCAGCGTGAACTGCGCATATGCGTATTATTATCTGTTACTTTCTGACATAACCACGAAAACAACCGCCAACAACCGCCAAACTTCTCCTCACATTTCTTACATTCATATACATACACTACATTACAAAAAAATCACTTGTATTCCTCTAACGAAGGAATTCACAAAAGAAACGCGCAAATCTTTACGGAAGCCCGTTGGTGCCACGGTGAATAAATATTTTTCTGACTGCCGCGACTTAATTATCTAGCGGCCGCCACTTAATTATATGGCGGCCGCCACTTAATTATATGGCAACCGCCACTTAATTATATGGCGGCCGCCACTTAATTATCTAGCGGCCGCTGTGGTGGTTCCAGATTCGACCAGTCCACGACGGTAGCGGTCCCAGATTCGTACCGAGTCAGGATTCGCATTTGTTGCTAACGTAGTTTCCGTTAGTAATACATCAAGTATTGAAATAATATTGTTATCACGCACATCTTAAATAAAATGGATTAACTGATGTGATCATTTTCATTCGTTCGAACGTGTTGTGTTATTTAGTCGAATCTCGGCCCGGGCATGACGTATGCCGTTGCCACTACGTCAGAGCTCGTCAGAACAGATAAAAGCGATCATTGCGCATGCGCGCGCGCATGCGCGATATGCGTTTAGACGAATTCTGGACTGGTCGAATCTGGGACCACCACACCGCGACTTAATTATCTAGCGGCCGCCACTTAATTATCTGGCGGCCGCCACGTAATTATCTGGCGGCCGCCACGTATTTAATTAAGTGGCGGCAGCCAGATAATTAAGTGGCGGCTGTCAGAAAAATATGTATTCACCGTGGCACCAACGGGCTTCCGTAAATCTCGACGGACGGCAATTTCGACTACCGTAAACTCGCTATTATAAGTTAGCTTTACATAAAATACCGCTAGATGGCGCGTTTGTGCACGAAAGTATTTATAAACCTTACTGAATTCGCACACGCGAATTAGTTTAATTAATTATAAATAATATAATAACAATTAGCAACATCACTATGGTCTGCAGAAAATGTTAAACGGCAAACAAAGGCAACGCTTTGGTGATATGGGCCTAATAGAGTTGATAAAAAGTAACAATTTAATATAAAACTATACAATTTTAATAGTTTATTTTATATAGCGACAAATCCATAATTGTTTGTAGCGCTTCACAACATACTGTTATTAAAGTACAAGCAATAAGAATTACCCACAGGTAATATTTTAAAATAAATATTAAAAATACATGTGTCTGCATTAGTCATGAAAGAGTTATGGAAATTACGTGTTGTTCAATGATGTAACGTTGTTTATTTTATCAATATTTATATAAACATCCCGCGTGTACTGCGAGCATGCAAGCTTATATTACATAAGCTATGTTTTAACAATAATAACTAAAACAATAAAATCTTAATATTATTCTTTTTAAATGCACCAACACCTTCTTTTTCTACCACCATATATTTCCCATATATTCATATTTTGTTAAAATGTCAGTGATTTATTGTCCCGATAATTATTAAAGTGTCTTGTCCTAAAATTATTATTATTACATGTCTGGTGGTGGAAATATCATTCATAAGTAGAACAAAAATAACTTCAATAATATTTTCTTATGCACAATGTGTGTGTATGTGCTGAATGAAAAATATTGTTACGTCGTAATTATTTTACCATTTTAATTATATATTACCTTTACATTAATTTATCATTATTGTTGTTATGGAATTTGTATGGGTTCTTTTTAATACTGATAGGCCACTTTAGTTAATTATATAGACACATGTATTTTCATTGGGTATTTTAAAATATTATCTGTGGGTAGTTTTCTACTTAATGATTTTTTAATAGCAGCGTATTGTGAAGCGTCACAACCAATTATGGATGTGGCACTATATCAATAAAATAGTATTATATTATAATAAAAGTTATTATTTCCTGCAAATCGTCGTGATGATAACAATGAATTATTATTATATTATTTATAAGTAATTAAACTATTTCACGCGTGCGAATGCTGTAAGTAAAGTTTATAAATATTCGCGCCATCTGACGGCATTTTGTGTAAAGCTAACTTATACAGCGATTTTATGGTACCGCAGAGTGGCCGACGAAGTTGCCGTCGATATATGCGTGTTTGTTTGGTGAAATTACTTCGTTAGAGGAATGCAAGTGATTTTATTTTATAACGTAGTGTATGTATATGTATGTAAGATAGGTGAGGAGAAGTTTGGCGGGTGGTGGAGGTCGTTTTCATGGTTGGGTCAATCCAACCCGGTCGTTTGGCATCCGCACTGTGTCTGTGACTGTCCCAACAAATCAACTGGACTACTATTTCAGTTCTGGTCGATTCAAAGGGTAAACAAGACAGCTTACTGATACTGTCTTTCACTATACTGTTGCTACAAGCGTATGAGGAACAACATGACATATTGCTGTTGCGATTTCGTTGTAAATCGACGAACCGCTTGGCTCTCTGTTATGACAGCTGAACCAGCAGACGACTTTATGACATAATACTTTTCCAAAGTGCAGATAGAAGTTGGGTTTTGATTGGTTGCATGGACCAAGATGGGCCCGTTCATGGTGTCGGTGATATAGCTAGATTTACACACTTTAACACCACTTTCTGAGGAAACTTCTAATGCGAAAAATGTGATTGTAGATGTAAGTGGTTATCTTGTGTAAACTCTTTTATGTGCATAACACTAAACCGTTGCCTTTTGTGCCCTTTAAGTAGAGCCGTTCAAGTGTAAATCGTACAATAACTGAGTGAGGGCACCTTGAGTTTGTATAGTCGCTGAGTGGCATTTATTTAATGTGATGTTAAATCGAGTTTTATATATTATATGAAACGTTTTCGTTCGCGGTTTTTGAGAGAGTGGGTTCGTTTAATCAGTGACAGTGTTTACAGTGAGCATTAACATGTTTATTCAGCTATGTTGTTTACGTGTGCAAACTGATTAATTGGAAAGAAAGACTAATTAGTTCATACTTTTGGTTATCTGAATATTTAGACAACGTATGTTGGTGCATTTGGCGCTAGATTCATCGCGTTTTAACTTGTCTATACGATATGTAGACATTCGCTAAATACAAATACACTCTATAAATGATACGTAAATACACATTCATTGCCGCTTACTACAAAACATGTATTAATAATAAAAGTCTTTGGCTGAGTAATCGTTACTCTCATGCTCTGGATCTTTATAAACTCTTCCGATTCCGATTTATTTTGTTTATTCTGTTTATTAGAGAAAGACCAACTGTCTTGCATAACATCACAGTCTGAAGAGCAGACATATTTTGCATTTGTGGTGAAAATATTGGTAATGACATATATTACATAGCCACGAAGTGCCGTATCAACACAGCAGTGTTCTTTTACCCCCGAGCAATTCGCATCTGGAATATGATCCCACCACACATTTCTGAAATAGGAAACCCCATAGCTTTTCAGGCAGAAAACATGAACCTCTCCTTCACTATACCCAATCACCTAAATTGCCTGTAAAACAAACAAATAAACAATCAAATAAACAAGCAAGCTATAACAAACAAACAAACTACCTAACGCATGCGCACAAGAAGCATTACAAACTCCTGCGTTTGCCCAAGTTTGGGCTGTTTGGAGTAAACCTGTTAACCTTTCACGGTGTGTTTCCACTTATGGCATCGCGGAAGACAAGGCTAAAATGAGAGATGTATCATGCCACCAGAACCTACAACAGAAACGTATCACTTCGCTTACTACTCCAGGTAAACGTACCACAGGAACGTACATCGAGAACGTACCGAATGAACGTGCCACGGCACAATTGAGGCTACGGAATATTACGAACGCTCCATGACGTGGCGCCACTGTCTGTTTCGCCAAAAAAATCAGAAGCTCCATGGCGCCTAAGTTAGTCCCACCCTCCCGCTATGTGTTAACTTCTCCGAGAAGACAGTCTAGGTTTAAACACACATCTCGAGAACCTAAGTTAGTCCCACCCTCCCGCTATGTGGCGCCACTATTAACCCCCAGCCTCCCGCCATGTGGCACCACTGTTAGCCCAGCCTCCCGCCATGTGTCCTATTTTATAAATAGCTGCAAATTTGTAATTGGATTTTAAATATAAATTACTAAATCAATGTACAAATAAATTATATCATTTTGTGTGAAATATGTATGTGTAACTTTAAAATTGGAAATGCTTTCTGCAAAAAGAAACCATGTCCTGCACAAAACTGCTCTGCTTGTCAAGGTTTCTTTGATACCCTATACAGAGTTAAATACACATCTTGAGAACCTATACAGATTTAACTACACATTTTTGTTAGCTTATCAACTAAGTTACGTACGTTAAAAACATAAAAAAACAATTTAATATAATGAATTATGCCAACGTCGTCATATGTAACTAACAAACCACATACACAAGATAATGATATATTTTATTAACGAATTACATTAATATGATTCATCATAGACAGTCGCCATTGTTTGAAATGTTGGCTGACTGTCCTTCTTTGTTTGACAAGATGAAACTGCGCTTGTGCTTGCTGTAGGTCCTATTGTCATTCTACAACAAATGCCATATGCATGGACAATCAAACAAATATGTATTGGTTGATGGTGTACAAAGAAGTACGATGTAATGGAGATTCACAATATTCAAACAACAAGTTGGAAAATACGAGTCAGTTGAACGAGATACCACGCTCTATTCGTCATTTTGCAGATTGTCGAGTTAAGCAACAAAAAGCGCAACAACGTACCACTGTCTGCGATTATATGAACACATCGACATGAAACACACAAATATAGCAGCGCTCAAGATGACACATATTAACATGGCGGCTGTGGCGTCAAGTCACAGCATTAGCAATCCAGTTATTACAGAGATCAGTGGCCCTAGTCTGCACTGTCTGGCAGCTACACAAAGCCACATTCCGTCTGGTGTGTATATGTTTATGTCATGATATTCTGGGTAATATATCCATTGCAGGCTCGTAACCAGGGGCGTTCGGGGGGTTTCATGCGAACCCCATTTAGCGATGGCCGAGCGGTTATGAATGAACCCTCTCGAAACCTCGCCTAAGCTCTCACCGGTATGATAACGTTTGTGTGAAAGGTTTGTACTAATGCCATGCAAAAGCTAACATCCACGAACTCGTCTGCGTTCTTCCGCAAATCTAACTATAACAATCTACACTTAGTTTTAGGTTTCAGTGAAATTTGCACCGAATTAAAACTTGTGAATATGATACTTTTTTCGAATAATCCCTCTTTTATTAATCACCTCTGAAAACATTCACACGGGCCAGTGTGGGTCGAGAAAATCTCTCGTCGCGTGCACTGATGCACATCCACCTTGATGTACAAACAAATCATGTACAAACAATTAAAATTAAGTACAAGCAATACAACTAAAAGGGATGTGTTATGGTGTTTTAACTGGGGAAAGATAAACATGTCATATTTATTTAAAAAAGTATTAAAGGCAAATTTCACTGAACAGCTAAAACGCTAATTGCTATGGAGCTAGGTTTGCGAGAAAACGAATTTGTATATGAGTGGTTCGGTGGGGGGGCGGGGGGTGCTGAATTGTTTTTGTATTGAATTACTTTGAACACCCAAAACAAAGGTTATCATATTTTGTTTTTAATTTAATTATAAACAAATGTCATTGAACAGCAACAAAGTAATTATTGATTACCCCGTAGCTGTGTTTATCGGGAAAATGGGAGTCGGGTGAGGGCATAAGCGAGGGTTCGATGGGGGTTCGAATAAAGGGGGTTCGGACGAACCCCCCCCCCCCGAATTCCCCTGGTTACGGGCCTAGACACACGGAATGAACACTTTTATATCGGCTGCGAGGAGAGATCTAGTGATATTGGAGACCAATCACCTAACACAAACTTCGTTCACAATCAGAAGTTTGAACCAGTTTTAACAAGACGAACCCCGACACATTTTATGTAGTCTTTTGGACAGTGATGACGTCATCAAAGGTTAGCAAAACCCAACGCATCGCGATTGTTGTTTACACGTTACGTTGTAAAGAGATGAGATGCTGGCTTAAAACAGTAACTAACTTGTTGATGGTGGGGGTAGTCTAACTCACGGGGTCGCCCCATGTGTAAGGAGAAACTTAACTGACACCCTCATCTATACGAACGCACATGTGTGTTGATTTGTGTGCCGTATCAGTTAAATTTGTATGCTATAGCACTGAAAACATAGCGCTGCTACGTAGTTTTCCTAGATATCCGTCAGAGGCGCTGCTGCATGCCGGCGTCACTAAAAGCAGCGGAGTGCTGCCTCTTTTCCGTCTATTATTGTTGGCCAAACGTGGAAAACGTAGAACAAGAGGCTCGTCTTCAGCAAAAATGTTGTAGCGGATATTCATTATTGTCGTGTTCTATCGATGGGGTTCGCCTGACGCACTTCGTATCAAATGATAGGTGTATTATGACACTTATCCGATGAGTTTAAGTCTGTGTGAACGCTTGTACTCTCCGACCGCGGCACGAAGCATTGGAACGCGCGCTAGCATCAACCGTTCCTTCAGTCCTCCTGCTCAAGCTGTGGCTTGTATCAACTCCCTACACGGACGCATCTTCAGCGTTCCGGTTTGATTGTCAACTTCCGCCGAAAGTGCCCGTATCAGATTGACTTTCGTCGTTGTCGTTCTAATGCCAGGAAACGGCCGAATCGCGCTCGGCTCACAATCACGGCTTTGTCTAATACCACCAATGAATACGATATGGCGTTTCGGCGTCGAACGCTAATCGAGTTGCGCCGACGATCGATCCCGTGCGCGTAATGGAAAACCTGTCGCCGGTTTCCGTCGTCCTGGCGCGTGCGTCGTCGCTTCCCGTTTCGCGCGCGCGGCGCGCGCGCGCGCCCAGCAGCAGACGACACTCGCGAGTTGGCGCGAAACTGTGCGCGCCACTCAGCGGCGACGCGATCGATCCGCCAGAGCTCGTCGTCAGCGGCCGCTGTCGTCTCGCTTCCGATTGGGCGCGACGATTGGAAGACCGCTCTCTCGCGCGCCCGCTGCGTCTGACATCGAGTGTGACGGACAGCCACAGAGCGTCCTCGAGTCTTCAGCCGAGAGGAAGCGTCTCTACTCCCAGCTGATTGCCCGTGTCATCTCCGTGCTCCGGACCGCTGTCTGCTGTCGTCTCTCGCACAAAGGTGAGTGTCACGTGTGAAGACGCCCCAGTTGAACATCGCGCAGCTTTGGCGAGAAACAATGAGATGTTGATATGGGATGATAGTTTCAACGAAAGCGGTGCATCTCGTCGCCAACTAGCTTCGGTCATCGGAAAGACAGGTAACTGAACCATGCATAGTTATTAGACTAATTGGGTGTTTTTACTGCCCCAGTGTGATGTTTTGTTGCAGGTCTGATAACTGATGTGATGTGTGTTTGCAGGTGTGGCTTCGGGTTCTAACAGTTTCTGTATCTTAATCTTACTGAATATCTCGGTTTGTTAGACAATCTCGTTTGATGTATCAGTTAAGTACAGAAAGTGACGTTGAAGGCATCACGCTTTCGTCGCGATGTGTACAAAGGGAGCTACCGCGAAACTAACCAGACACGACGCGTTTTCGTCAAATTACATTATTTTATCACGTACTATTTGCTCTCCTTGGCAACTTACTACGAAAGATTTTTGTTATGTTTTGTTTTGTTTCACACTTGCTACACTCATACACTGGTTTAACTCTCCAGTGACCTTAGGTTTTTTGTGGCGCTTTACCTAAATAAAATTCAATAGAATATGTAAGCTTAACATTGCTATGTGTGTTTTATCTTCCGGTATAGTTGAAAGAACCTGAAATGGGGTGTTTGGAACGGGGGGGATGTTTTGTTGACACTACTCTTACTTGTTTACAACATATTATTTTGGCCTTCGTAAACACATTAACCGCATGACTCATTTTCGAATGCGGTATGTTTTAAGAACCTTTTCTTGGAAATTGTAGTTGGCGATACACTCTCATATACATACTTCCATGTCTAATGAGTCCACAATGATTCAACTATTAATATCAGCGTAGCGGTATCGAACCGATGACGTCACCTGTGGTTACTTACGCTTCGCTGAAACGACCGGCCGTGACTTTTCACTCGCTCGAGTCGGTCAGCGATTTGGTACCGAGGTAAAAATCGACAATTTAATTTCCGCATAGAGAGATCGACGTCATCGTTCGGCAGCGCAAAACAGGTTCAAAAAGGTGTGAGGCTGTGAAGATATCACTGAGTATCGATCACAGTGTATGTATAGAGGCAGACAACTGCTGCACTAGACGACGTTAATATACAAGTGCCTAGCAACTGGCGCTCCGTATGATATGACGCGACGACGTTAACTCGCTAAATAGCAACGGTCCACACACGTCACACTTATACGATACAATGGCGGCGTTTGTTTCATTGAAAATCACAATTAGCTATTACACAACGAAACTACATTGTTTTTCCTAAGTTCTATCACCTAAACCTCCCTACAAGAAGTCAATCTGTAAGAAATATTTGATATTTTAGCTTATGATATCGGTTTATCGGCAAGATGGCGCAGTCCCTGAAATACGGTAGCTGTTTTCTGCATGCTTTTCCCAACAATCTATGGCATAATAGTATTAATCACGGCTGCACATAATTAGTTTACACTACTTTTTTCAGCACATAAGCCTCCAAGTTGCGCTTTGTTTCCATTTAAGAACCATATCACGTAGAATCGTAATTTTAATGACAAAGTAGCCGGGTACTGATGCGAATTAACAATCCGTAATTCATCAACGCGAGTTTTTCTAAATAAGAAAACAAAATAAATAGCTGTCGATGTCATTCGCTCAGCCTTATTCCATCTCGCCCAGCGCACATAATATCACGTGACTGATGGAACACTTTGCACAAATCATGGGTAACAATATATTCACATGGATTTTCATATGTCTTAAAGGTATTATAGCAAGCTGACAGCTGTCAAAGGGCTCATTGAAAATACTTATGTTCCAAATACTGAATCTACTTTAGTTATTGTGCGGTTAAGTGACAAACGATTTATTTAGTAGCTATATCATGTGGATGTTGTTGTATCCAGGTTACGACAAAACTTTAACTTGCGCCGTCAGATTCATGTAAAAGTTCTGCATTTCACACGGAGCTCGTCTGTCAGTAGAAGACAGCTGACACATCGCTACTGGTGACATTACAGCTTCCATCTTTAGTTTTGATGTGGAACAAACACATGATGACGAACATACAAACTTCCTGTTGGTACTGCACATGTCACACTTACCAAGGACAGCTTGCAAAATGGCGGAAATAGAGAGCGGAAATGTTATGTAAAAATTAGAGAACGGAATAGGTATCTGACATATACTGCATACTACACCGTAATATGAATACTTGCATTGATGTTCTATGTTATTATTCAACCAACATCACCGAAGGTTCATCGGAACCACTCTTACCAATGAAGCCAGCCGTGTGTCATTCTCCATGGACCTTACGAGATCACGCAATATACAGGAGAGCCTTTGCATACGGTATCATGGCACGATTAAAGTATGCATACGCAACTAGTCTTCGCGCGCAAATTGGCGACGTGTCGTCTGCTCGCCAAACGACATCCGCGATGTCGTAATTGTGGCGCGTGACTATTGGATTACTGAACGTCGCCGGACCAGATAAGGTGACACGACCATAAACGACGATACAAAATGGTAGCTCCGTCATACGTAGAAAAGGCCCCATGAAAACTGTTTACGACATGTCTCAAATGGAGTCTCCCATGCTGGAAGCTTTCTATTGTAGAACCTGAATTGTTTCTATGGTCTCCCGAGTGCTACTTTGGGCTTAATACCAGGGTCGCGACCCAAACGTGAGTCGCCATGCAATTTTGAGTGGGTCGTTATGACTCTATGTCTGCTGTTCGAGCTTTTATTTCGTGACCCACTTACACGTACTTGTTCGTCTCGCATGCATATAGTGTGGAAAACTGATATTTAGTTTCACCCCGCACAAATGCGTGACGTATACACTGGGACGAAGGCTTTATGCAGGACACCATTTTGCGAGTCGTACATTTATTATTGGACATAGTTGAGTTTGTTGGTCCTTCTGTCCAGCAAGCTTATAACAGTTTTGTTTAAATGATTAGTTCTGTTGTCGTCACAAATGAACTGTCTGAAATATCGGGCCGACGATAAATTTCAGAATAAAAATAGGGTCGCACACCGAAGTTTAGAAGCGCTGATGTGGAATGCGTAGCAATGTTTCCGAACTAATCGTTAAAGTGTTTGATTTTAACTAATTGTGCGATATAATATCAGGCATATTTATATTAATCGATTTTTCCAGCGCCTATGTTGGTTAGCTCTGCACAATGTTTGTTGGGGATTTTATAATATCTGCGTTATAATCTTCTTTCTCTTTTTCTGCTGCCAACAACAGTCAAAATTTGACAACTGACATTTGCAGATGTCGTCGTGCAAAGTGTCATATTCCGGTGTGCAAAATGTCATACGGATCATTTGTCATTGTATTAATAGAGCATTCATCACCAGTCCTTAATTGTGGCCATCAATCTACGGGTTGAACCGTTGAGCTAAGACCTTGACCGTTGATCTGATGCCTTGACCGCTGATCTATGGATATTCGTCAGCGCCTACAGATGGCGCGACGGCTGTTTCCGAAGAGCGCGCGCGCAACAATAACTCTTCTACGGTAAACGAAACGACGCCACCCGCTCCGTGATTTGGTCTGGAGCGGCGATGGTTCCCCGCAGTTTCCGCTGACTTTGGCGGACGGTGCTTCACGCCGTTCGTGCTGAGTTGATAGTCGTGTAGGCTACGTGATCGCCCGAGGCGGAGAACTGCATCAGACGAGAGTGAGTTGTGCCGTGTCTGTCAGACGTGTGGACTGGATGAGCAACGTTCATATTACTGGTTGTCACATGCCGTCACCTTATCACATCTCCAGTAGCTGCTGATTGTCACCGGGCCCCTCTGATGGTGGTCACCTGGTCTCCACCTTTCCCGTCCTTCACGGCTGTTTTGGTTTGGTGGAAATCGATACGTGTCGACTACCATTACGTTGTACTGCGTTTATACACTCAAAGCGCCAGTGTTTCAATACATCTTTGTGCATATATGTGGGTTGGTGGGTGGGTGCGTGGGGGGGGGGGGGATGGGTGGATGGGTGGTTGCTCTTGACAAATGTCAAGAGCCGTCACATCATAAATTTGGTTTACTGGGAAGGGCAGAACCATACTCTAATATTTATACAATATATATATTATATAATATATATATATATATTATATATATATATATATATATATATATATATATATATATATATATATATAATTTATATATATATATATATATATATATATATATATATATATATATATATATATATATATATATATATATATATATATGACTTTGTGACTGAAGGTCCTTGGAAACCACTGCCGCAATATTATGGATGGGGCAGTATTTCGCATGTCCTATGCTTCGCGCTGTGGCGTCAGACAAATGTTTGTTGTTGTTCCCGTCTCTCGTCTAGAGTGGACACTCTACATGAACGGACACAGCAACTGACACAAAATGTTCTTTCACCCATTAACAATATATCGCACAGGGTAATGGTTGTAATTGCGATGCATAACAATAGAAGCATGGTTTGTGTTCGCATAAACCAATTATAAATTACTGTATTTTGAACCTTGATAGCGGCAAAGATTTTGTTATGAATGGCTATAACCGGGACCATGAAGACCATAGCAGGGACCACTCATTACGCCAAGTATATATATATATATATAGATAGAGAGAGAGAGAGAGAAGAGAGAGAGAGAGAGAGAGAGAGAGAGAGAGAGAGAGAGAGAGAGAGAGAGAGAGAGAGAGAGAGAGAGAGAGAGAGAGAGAGAGAGAGAGAGAGAGAGAGAGAGAGAGAGAGAGAGAGAGAGGAGAGAGAGAGAGAGAGAGAGAGAGAGAGAGAGGAGAGAGAGAGAGAGAGAGAGAGAGAGAGAGAGAGAGAGAGAGAGAGAGAGAGAGAGAGAGAGAGAGAGAGAGAGAGAGAGAGAGAGAGAGAGAGAGAGAGAGAGAGAGAGAGAGAGAGAGAGAGAGAGAGAGAGAGAGAGAGAGAGAGAGAGAGAGGCGACGCTAATAATCGTACGATTAATTACTCTCTTAGTTTTTAATCTGATAACCACATTTATTTATTTAGTGATATGCCATGTGTAACGATAAAATGGAAGCGAATCACTAAAACGCCATAGTGTCTTTTCTTTGTTTTTGTTGCAAATCGTACGACGTGAGTATTTTACTGATGATAGCAATCTTCCCCATTTGCCACTGACGCGCATAACGACACCGATGTCTTGCGCGAGATGGCATGACAGTCCTCTGTCGCTTACAGAAATTGACAGTCCAGTGACAAGGTGAGGCGCATGTGAACGAATAAATGAAACATATCTGTATGGATCCCTACCGACTATCCTACTGGGCCGCCTTATTGCATATTACAACGTGGCAAATTGCAAATGTGTCATGTTGATTTCGCGGATGATTTAACCGGCGTAGATGAGACGGCAGCGGTAACAAGGATTGGTGGTGTCATTACTGGCGCGTCGAGTGGTTAAATTGCAATTAGAACACTCGGCACTTCCTTCTGTTCCTGTCGTACTGTCTCACGGATAAAACAAATCGGAGGCGACGTCACATTAGATACCGGTGACGAAGAAGGTAGTGGGGAGAGTATTCAGGACTGATCACATGACGGATGTGCTGTGCCATTGGCCAGTGCTTGTACCATTTCTCTTCGTCTCTTCTGCTTCTGTTATGGAATAAAACGATTGCTAAAAATGCGTTATCGTTACGCCGGTGTAAAGGAAATATATAAAACATTCAATTGTTTTTTGTAATTGTCACAAATAATAACGAAAAATCTGTTGTTTTGCATAACACATTTCAAAAGTTTTAATGTTGAAGCTCGTCATCTTGTTCTCGACTTGCGTTGACATGATCCGTATATCAGAAATATCCACACCACACAATACTATGTTTGTTTCTTTATCACAAACAGTGCTGAGCTTACATTTTTGTCTTCAACATCGTGTCACACAATTATATTTCATTCAGATATATATATATATATATATATATATATATATATATATATATATATATATATATAATATAACATATGTATATGTTGTTATATATATATATATATATATATATATATATATATATATATATATATATATATATATAAAGGTATTTATTCCAATGTATGTACGACTTTCAACTACAAGCACCCCAAAATTTTTTCAAGCACACTCTGACTTTTTATTTCCGTGAGAGACTCACGTAATATTTTTTGTGTGTATGTTTTTATTTTTGTTTTATTTTATTTTTGATATTTGAAAGGACGAACACCATTATAACTATAATTTAAAATTATATTATAGATTAGCCTTTTATTTTATTATGATTAAGGCTTACTTAATCTTAATAAATGAATAAGTATTGTATTATTATAGACTTCTCATAACACCCTGATTTAAATTATATCAGATTAGTCTTTTATTTTATTAGATTAAGGTTATTACCTATTGTTACTGTATTTTACTTTTACCCCTATTTTATTTTTTATAACGTACATGTATTGTCTTGAACTAAGTTTTATTGTATTGTATTGTATTGTATTGTATTGTATTGTATTGTATTGTATTGTATTGTATTGTATTGTATTGTATTGTATTGTATTGTATTGTATTGTATTGTATTGTGATTTTATGTATATATATATATATATTATATATATATATATATATATATATATATATATATATATATATATATATATATATATATATGATTAAATAATAACATAGAACATCCACGCAAGTGGCCCATTTCACGCACATTGACTCCTTCTGATAAGTCTATTTTCTCACTGTTTGGTCGGTGTTCGACAAATCAAGGAGCGTTGGATACGATGGACATTGACCAGATGGGTTGCGGGTATATAACGGTGCTACCTAGAGCTGAATCGTCTGACGTATAGGGAAACATTGCAATATTCACATTACTGTGTAGTATGTAGTACACGTCAGACAATTCTTCCGTTCTCTATTTTTACAGATAATTCTTCCGCTCTCTATTTTCGCCATTGTTGCTAGTTGTCCTAGGTAATTGTGACATGTGCAGTACCAACAGGAAGTTTGTATGTTCGTCACCATGTGTTTGTTCCACATCAAAACTAAAGATGGAAGCTGTAATGTCGCCAGTAGCGATGTGTCAGCTGTGTTCTACTGACAGACGAGCTCCGTGTGAAATGCAGAACTTTTACATGAATCGGACGGCGCAATGTAAAAAACACGATGTCCAAAATAATCCACTCACAGTATTGTAAATAAGTAATAATTGTATTCCAAAACCAATAGCATCGTCTTGGTTGCTGTGATTGGAGGACACGCGACAATTTTAGAATTTTTCCCTCGTTCGCTTTTAACATTTGTCGTACCATGGATACATCAACATCCACATGACATCGCTACTTATACAAATAAGATCGTTTATCACCTAACCGCACAATAACTAGATTAGATTCGATATCTGGAAATGTTTTCAGTGAGCCCTTTGACAGCTGTCAGCTTGCTATAATACCTTTAAGACATATGAAAATCCATATGAATATATTATTACCCATGATTTGTGCAAAGTGTTCCATCAATCACGTGATATTATGTGCGCTGGGCGAGATGGAATAAGGCTGAGCGAATGACATCGACAGCTATTTATTTTGTTTTCTTATTTAGAAAAACTCACGTTGATGAATTGCGGAATGTTAATTCGCATCAGTACCCGGCTACTTTGTCATCAAACACAACGCAACTTGGAGGCTTATGTTCCGAAAGAAGGTAGTGTAAACTAATTATGTGCACCCGTGATCAATACTATTATGCCATAGATTGTTGGGAAAAGCATGCAGAAAACAGCTACCGTATTTCAGGGACTGCGCCATCTTGCCGATAAACCGATATCATAAGCTAAAATATCAAATATTTCTTACAGATTGACTTCTTGTAGGGAGGCTTTAGGTGATAGAACATTAGGAAAAACAATGTAATTTCGTTGTGTAATAGCTAATTGTGATTTTCAATGAAACAAACGCAGCCATTGTATCGTATAAGTGTGACGTGTTTGGACCGTGGCTATTTAGCGAGTTTAGCGTCGTCGCGTCATATCATACGGAGCGACAGTTGCTAGGCACTTGTATATTAACGTCGTCTAGTGCAGCAGTTGTCTGCCTCTATACATACACAGTGATCGATACTCAGTGATATCTTCACAGCCTCACACCTTTTTGAACCTGTTTTGCGCTGCCGAACGATGACGTCGATCTCTCTATGCGGAAATTAAATTGTCGATTTTTACCTCGGTACCGGCGACTCGAGCGAGTGAAAAGTCACGGCCGGTCGTTTCAGCGAAACGGAAGTAACCACTGGTGACGTCATCGCTTCGATACCACGAAGCTAATATCAGACCTGCCACATTTTTGGAATGGCAATCCGAAAATTTTACCTAAAATCCTGTAAGAATCGGTATCAATCCGTATCACTAATCAGACGTTTTTTTCTACGTTATTTTATGAGTATGTGTTTGGAATGTCATTCTGCATCACTCCCGCTAAAAAGAAGTCAGATTTTTTTATTGTGTTTTAGATCAATTTAATGCCGTCGAGTCGACGTAAATAAGCCGATGTCACAAGGCGCGAGCAGATAGCAAAGGTCTGACAAAATTAATATATTGGGAAAAAATAAGAGTATCACATGTCCCCCCCCCCCGTTCCAAATACACCATTTACGGTTCTTTCAACTACAGAGGAAAATAAAACACACATAACAATGTTAAACGTCTGTTGAATTCAATTTAGGCAAAGCGCCACGAAACGCACACTTTACATTTAAGGATACTACAGAGTTAAAATAGTGTATAATGTAATTTAACAAGAACGCGTCGTGCCTGGTTAGTTTCGCGGTAGCTCTCTTTGTACAAGTCGCGACGAAAGCGTGACGTCATCAACGTCCCTTTCTTTACTTATATGATACAGCAAATGAGATTGTCTAACAAACCGAGATATTGTCGTTCAGTAAGATTAAGATCTAGAAAATGTTAGAACCCGAAGCGCAAATCATACAACGGCTACACAATCGGAGTCGAGTGTCAATACAGTGCCAATCCGAATTTGTTGCAATTATTAACTTGGTAAACCTGTAATCCGACAACTTGTGTTAGACTATAGTAACGCAAAATTTAGAAGTAAAAAGTAAGAAAATAAACAAAAAATACTTCGTAACAAATAAAGGTAATTTCCAAAATATTTTCTTCGTTACAAGTAGATTTCAATATAAACTACTTAAGTAATGTAACGAAGTAAATGTACTTCGTTAATCCACAATTATATATAATATATATATATATATAATATATAATATATATACAATATATATATATATATATAATATAAAATAATATATATTAAATATATATATATATATATATATATATATATATATATATATATATATAATATATATATATATATATATATATAATATATACTAATATATATATATATATAATATATATAATATATATAATATATATAATATATATAATATATATAATATATATATATATATAATATATATAATATATATAATATATATAATATATATAATATATATATATATATAATATATTAATATACATCAATTTACATCACATCACATCACATCACATCACATCACATCACATCACATCACATCACATCACATCACATCGACATCGACATCACATCACATCACATCACATCACATCACATCACATCACATCACATCACATCTCCCACAGCACATCACAGCACATCACATCACATCACATCACATCACATCACATCACATCACATCACATCACATCACATCACATCACATTATATATATATATATATATATATATATATATATATTATTTTATATATATATTAAATGTTCGATGCGTCTATTCGATATTAACATCCGGCGTGCTTGCTGCTGATGTCAAAATAGATGGCCGACTTATCCGTGGCAATTGTGTATTCGCCATGTTGACACATTCCTGGCGGTAAAGTGGTCGCTTGACGCGGCTAGCTCGTCTCCTCGGCTCGGCCATTTGTGGCAGCTTACTCCCGGCTTATTTAAACGCGACGTAATTTGTGCAGATTACTCGCTGATCCGAAGCGGACGTTGAAAGCCAGACACAAATGGATATGTGATGGTCGTCCGCCCTGAGACGACAGCCGGCGGCAGGAAGCCGACGACTGACACAGACCGGCGTTTAGAGGAACGAGCGCGAAATGTGACGTTTCCAGATATGGTCGACGTAAAATGAAAACGATTGAAATAGACGTTTTCCGTGATTTTGTGGCTGTCAAAGTTGACGTTTGGCAGCCTAAGTAGCGTTGTATTGGACATGTTTGGTTTCATTGCGTTTTTGCTTGTAATTCTGCACTTGGCTGTTGAATTACAGCTCTGAGGTGTTCACGTGGAGAGAAACGGTCAGTGTCGTTTTGTATCTGCATGCTAATCCTCTAACTGAATTTATGGAAATAATAATAGGGATACTGATAGATAATAAATGACTTAATACAGCATAGAAGCGGGGAGTGGTGTGTACGTGGAAGGTCAATTATACACGTGTAACTCTACACCCATTGTGTATCAATTGTGTTCAAACAAGGTCATAATTTTGAGCATTACTTGGAAATCATTGCAGTAAAACTACAATTGGGAAATTACTACGTTTTGATTTTGGAACGCTAAACTGAATCGGGTACCAGAAAATAAGTAGGTGCCAGGTACCCATCGTGTCCATGGTTTTGCTATGGCATGGGTGAAATTAAGCACATCGGAGTCACTAGATTGACCGCTCGGTGGCCGGCTATGGTCCAAGCTCTTGGGGGTTTCTTTGCCGTAGTGGTCCATGTTTGGACAGCGGTCTCTCGTTATCTCATTGCATAGACCTTCAGAAGAACACTCGGGGAGGATTCGTCAAGATGTTTAGAGGTCAACAACTAGATGATGGTGTCAGTTCAACTCGGACCTTGTGAACACTGAACAAAGAATGATTCCCATCTTGTCCAATGACACTGTTCATCAGCACATTAGAATGTTGCTCTGGATCGGCAGAGGCTAAGCAAAGCACTAATTTAGCTGATTTGTAGTCTTGATCGCTTCACTTGATCCACCTGTGGTCCATCACCGTTTGTTGTCCCTTGTCTCGTTCAATTCACTGATGCTGACAAGGCAGATATATAAGTTATATACCTAGGTTTATAGTTTCCAGTTTCAAAGTTACTCCAGTGAATCCATTCTGTTAGTGTCCATACCTAAGGTAGTTAAACTAGCTTGATATGGCCAGTGGGTTACGGAGATGGGTCTACTGCAACAGTTCAACTATTGTTCGTACCGACCCACACACCCGACACCTTGTTACACCTCCACTGGCTTACTAACGCTGATCAAGTGATCTTGCCAAAACGAAATACCGTGTTGCATGAGCATGTGCAGATGCATTATAATTTTGTGTAGTTATTTTCCACACATGATGACATATGGGAAACTTATGATGACATATGGGGCACTTATGATGACATATGGAACACTGATGATGACATATGGGACACTTATGTTTCATGTTATTTGCTGACAAACATGAAATTATAATCATTTTTGCATCGCGGCAGCCATTTTGATCCTATATATGTCCACCATATTGTTTTATTCTATGTTATTTCACATCAATGATGGTGGAACAGAATTGCGCATGTTTGAAAACATATAAAACGACATTTTACTTATACTTCTATCTTGTCTGGTTTTAAAGATATGAAAACTAAGTTGATTTGGCGGCCATTTTGGATTTTGTCATTTTTTCCAAATACCCAAAGGTGACAACTTCACATCCACCTGGATATAATTATTTACATGCTAGGTATGAGTATTCAGCAAAGTAGAAACTAAATCAAGCCAAAACGGCTTAAGATTTTAAAAAATCCCATTGGCTGCTGGACCCAATTCTTCGATTACAATGTAACGTTTGCGCGTATCTCTTATTACACATGCAGATATTGACGAAACAAAGTTATAATGGCGTGGTCAATATTCGGGGGTATTATAGATTTTTTCCCATTAAAAAACCTTAAGTAATAAAGCCATATTCTAAATAAATATTTGATGCACATGTATACAGTACCGGTGAAACAAGTTATGAGAAATCTTTTGTGGTAAACTCAAATCCCGTGGAAGACACTAGGACATATTTCGCGACTTATGTCTACGGTGTTTTAAATGGAGCACACACAGAATTAATATACCAGGTGGCATCTTTGCCCAACTCGGGCCTCGTCCCGTCATCCGCCGGCGTCCCGTTACCTCGTTACTCCGCATTCATTCATTAGATCCAGCATGTGTTAACACACCTTGCAGATATGCCTGGCATTAATAATAGTTGGAGCGTTAGAACACCACATTTTGGCACCACGAATTTTAACCTGTCCCGATCATTTCGGACGTGATGTGAGTATATCTTTTGAATGAGATTCCCAACGTCTAATCCTTGACAGCGGTACGACTTACAGACACACAGGCCGACTTAGATTGGCCTACTCGGGTTACTCGCGTGGTATCCGGTTTATGGTAATTTACACTGCGCACGCAGTACCATGAGAGTTATCCAACTGATCAGCGTTGGTCGTGATCACGGAGATAAACCCTTTATGTAAATAAATTAAATAAACCAATGAGGTACCACAATAACCAATCCGACAGAGGGCGCTCTAACGCAACTAGGGTATTTGTGCCGTCTTTTAGTATTCTTGCTGTGTGTAAAATGCGGAATGGTTTGCGGGACGTTTTGCGGAACGCTTGTTTAAGTCATCCTACAATCAGCTGTTGAACTCGCATGACTCCGAAGCCTCACACATAGCTAAATATGGATACAGTATGACATGTCCGTCACTGTGAAGGCATACTATGTACATTAACGTACATTTACAGCCGATGGAACGTCGACCAGTGTGGCCCGACGATAGGTGTGCTGGCTCGATGCTGGAACGGATGTTTAAAATCATCTACAGCTCGTCATACGAGACTTCACACACTGTTAAATATTGATATCGTATAACAAGTCCGTCAATATGAAAGCATAATGTCTATATTAATTGACCACACGTACGGCATGCCCACACATACAAACTATCGATGGCTACGCGCCTGCACGGTCAATAGCAATTACCATTCATATGTATAAAAAGGTATTTCACCATATAGGGAAGGGGTGACCTAATTGTTTTTGGTCATGGTTTCTGTTGATAAAAGCTGTGCAGCGACATCAACGCGGAAACCTGGGTTGGCGCATAGTTTCTTCTAACAATTAATTACATGCAGCCAAATCCAGACTATAATAACACATACACTATTTACGTACAATGACTTCACGCTGGTTTCACTGACATACTCAAATGTGTATATGCAACCAAAATAAAATTCAGTTAAATAAAATCCATTATTTTTATAAGTAAACAAACAGCAAAATTCACCAAGTGACACCAACCTTAATTGCACGGCCGAATACGATGCAATGTAACATGTTTTACCCGCCTAACATATCGTGCATTGGCTTTCTTTGGTTAGTGCAAAACAAAACAAAAATGAGTGTTTTGTAAGACCATGTGATCGGTTCGCGGCAAGAACACGTGGTCAACTTCTACATAATCTTAGATGGATACAGTGGATAAGGTTGTTATTGAGATAGAGGATCAGTGAGATGTAAGTAAACTGATCAGTCGTAATAAATCAGGTATCGGTATCTGCCAAAAAGATGGTTGACCGTGTAGCCGCGTACCCTGTAGCTGTGTCTGAGCTGTGAGTGTGTTCCAAGACCTTGTGATCAGTGCACGACAAAATAACCGATAATGACGGACTTGTTATACGACATCAATATGTAACTATGCATGAAGTAGCAGTCTCGTGTGAAGCATACGGCGAGCTGTAGATGATTTTAAACATCCGTTCCGGAATCATTCTAGCACACCTGTCGGGCCACCAGTTGACGTTCCATCGGCTCATTCGGCTATAAATGTACATTAATGTACATAGTATGCCTTCACATTGACGGACATGTTAGACTACATCCATATTTAGCTATGTGTGAGGTTTCGGTGTCATGCGAGTTCAACCGCTAATTGAAGATGAATTAAACAAGCGTTCCGCAAAACATAAATAAATCCACGTTAGTCGCTAGAGGCGCTGATACGCAACTAGGGTCTAGTTGCGTATCAGCGCCTCTAGCGACTAACGTGGATTTGGGGAACCCCATTATTGACGCGAATGGCGTTTACGTGCTTTAGTTTACATGTTTACGTAATGCCAGACTGGCAAAAATGAATTCCTTGCTAAAGACCTGACCCATCCTGGCTGTAATGAATGTAAATTAGGTGGATACATTTAAAACGACACGAGTCCACCCAGATAAGTGCTTCCATTCCTCCCGTGTGAACGTCTTATGATAATGTTATAACAGCACATAATGTTGCCTCTTCGAAGAATTCTGACCTGAGCCGATGAACTAGCATAATAATGTATCCTACGATTCCACCGTTACTGCACCATAAATCTGCACGCTCTAGCTGACGTCATTGCGGACACCAACAAATTTTACTGGGTAAAAAGTCTAAGCGAGTTCGCCATTAGACCTCGAATTATGATTTCTGCTTGTTGGTTGACTGTTCATTTCCAGCGAAGACGCCAATTATCACAGATATATTGACGGCTGTATTGTGACAATTGATTGACGGCTCAATTCGCATCGTAGGCTTGCAATGCGCCGGGCCAGCGTCCTTTGCGGATCGACGCGATCCCTGCTTAGGGGTACGTTAGGTGCAACGCCTTCTGGACGGGTCCGTTCGTTCTATGGCGGGTGCTGTGTATGATATCTTTATATCCATCATAACTGTAACGGTAACCAGTGAAATTTACCATTACGTGGCGACGAACGGCCACTGCAGTCGACGCCGGGTAATTGGCAGGTATCTAATCAGCGATCACTGAAGCCACGATGTTGCATTCATTCATTTATTCATTGGTACAAATCAGTCGGTACTCGACCGAAGTAGTTCTCATCTTGGTAGTAACGACAGGCGGCAGCACGCCACCTGGTGTATGACGACATCGCATGGCGAATGCCCACGGAATTGTTTCTGGTTTAAATCATCGCATGTCACCTAGAACATGACACAAGTGTTCCATGATATAGATACTGACGTCTGATAAAGATGATGACGTCTGATACAGATGATGACGTATGACATGGGTAATGACGTCGTCTGATGCACTGATGTCATTTAATAACCATAATGTTTATTGACCCAAGTAGGTACAAGATTTGTAGAAAGTACAGTTTCGTTAGTATATTTGTACAAGCATACATATCCACATATTATGTTATGTTCACATACTATTATACTGTAATACATATAAACGTGTATACTTATAATAATGGGCCACCATAATTATTTCATGGTGAAAAGTAATATGGGTTTTTGTACACAAGGTGTCCATTTCGTATGTTTATTTTGAAGTGTTTGCTTGAAGTGAGAAAGTGTGTGGCGTGGTGGCGTGGTGGCGTGGTGGCGTGGTGGCGTGGTGGCGTGGTGGTCGTGTGCTGGTCGGTGGGGTGGCGTGGTGCGTGTGGCGGGTGGCGTGGTGGCGTGGTGGCGTGGTGGCGTGGTGGCGTGGTGGCGTGGTGGCGTGGTGGCGTGGTGGCGTGGTGGCGTGGTGGCGTGGTGGCGTGGTGGCGTGGTGGCGTGGTGGCGTGGTGGCGTGGTGGCGTGGTGGCGTGGTGGCGTGGTGGCGTGGTGGCGTGGTGGCGTGGTGGCGTGGTGGCGTGGTGGCGTGGTGGCGTGGTGGCGTGGTGGCGTGGTGGCGTGGTGGCGTGGTGGCGTGGTGGCGTGGTGGCGTGGTGGCGTGGTGGCGTGGTGGCGTGGTGGCGTGGTGGCGTGGTGGCGTGGTGGCGTGGTGGCGTGGTGGCGTGGTGGCGTGGTGGCGTGGTGGCGTGGTGGCGTGGTGGCGTGGTGGCGTGGTGGCGTGGTGGCGTGGTGGCGTGGTGGCGTGGTGGCGTGGTGGCGTGGTGGCGTGGTGGCGTGGTGGCGTGGTGGCGTGGTGGCGTGGTGGCGTGGTGGCGTGGTGGCGTGGTGGCGTGGTGGCGTGGTGGCGTGGTGGCGTGGTGGCGTGGTGGCGTGGTGGCGTGGTGGCGTGGTGGCGTGGTGGCGTGGTGGCGTGGTGGCGTGGTGGCGTGGTGGCGTGGTGGCGTGGTGGCGTGGTGGCGTGGTGGCGTGGTGGCGTGGTGGCGTGGTGGCGTGGTGGCGTGGTGGCGTGGTGGCGTGGTGGCGCGGTGGCGCGGTGGCGTGGTCGCGGTGGCGTCGGTGGCGCGGTGGCGCGGTGGCGCGGTGGCGCGGTGGCGCGGTGGCGCGGTGGCGCGGTGGCGCGGTGGCGCGGTGGCGCGGTGGCGCGGTGGCGCGGTGGCGCGGTGGCGCGGTGGCGCGGCGGCGCGGCGGCGCGGCGGCGCGGCGGCGCGGCGGCGCGGCGGCGCGGCGGCGCGGCGGCGTCGCGGCGTCGCGGCGTCGCGGCGTCGCGGCGTCGCGGCGTCGCGGAGTCGCGGAGTCGCGGCGTCGCGGCGTCGCGGAGTCGCGGCGTGGTGGCGTCGCGGCGTCGCGGCGTCGCGGCGTCGCGGCGTGGCGGCGTCGCGGTGTGGTGGCGTGGTGGCGTGGTGGCGTGGTGGCGTGGTGGCGTGGTGGCGTGGTGGCGTGGTGGCGTGGTGGCGTGGTGGCGTGGAGGCGGGGAGGAGGATGACGTCTGATACAGACGGTACATTTTATATTTAAAAAAATAATGACGTCAGGTATGATACAGATGATGACGTTTGATAGAGATAATGACGTCTGCTAAGGACAATGACGTCTGATATGGATTATGACGTCTGATACAGATGATAACATCAGATGACGATGATGACGTGTGATACACATCATGACGTCTGATAAGGATGGTGATGTGGATGTGATAATGCAATGGTGTGATACGTGTGTCTTGTTTGTCGTGACCAAAAACCTCAACATAATGAAGTCAGACGAATATTCCATGCTAGGGTGTGATCGGCTGGGGTCTTTGTAAAGCATTTGACTGATTATTGATAAGTCAAGTGCGACACATTTCATTTCCATTTTCAACTGGGGGAGGGTCCACCGGGGGGATGAAAATATGTCACCTCGGGTTGAAAGGAAAAGGTTCATGGTGAATAGTTGAATGAATTAAAACTACTATTAAAGGACAACTGAATGAACCGGCCCTCGTTTTTAATGCTGATCAACAGCTAAGCCAACGACACTTATTTCGGCGCAGGATTAATCGAATCATCGGCATTATGCGCGTATGTTTATTCATAAGCTATGGAGTGTGTGCATTTACACGTGATAGGGTCGCGCAGCAGTGCAGTCGGTTTTGAATGACGTTACTTGGCAGCGCACCGGAAGTAGTCGATCACTGCAGGTAGGGATCGTAGCGAATGAATCAAGGAAGCCGCCATTGTTAGGCGGGCCAAGCAAGAAGTTTCAGTTTGTCGTCTGTGTGTGTGTGTGTGTGTGTGTGTGTGTGTGTGTGTGTGTGTGTGTGTGTGTGTGTGTGTGTGTTGTGTTGTGTGTGTGTGTGTGTGTGTGTGTGTGTGTGTGTGTGTGTGTGTGTGTGTGTGTGTGTTCGTGTGTGTGTGTGTGTGTGTGTGTGTGTGTGTGTGTGTGTGTGTTGTGTGTGTGTGTATGCGTGTGTGTGTGCGTGTGCGTGTGTGTATGTACGTGTGTGCGTGTGCGTGTGCGTGTGCGCGTGCGCGTGCGCGTGCGCGTGCGCGTGCGCGTGCGCGTGCCGTGCGCGTGCGCGTGCGCGTGCGCGTGCGCGTGCGCGTGCGCGTGCGCGGTCGTGTGCGTGTGCGTGTGCGTGTGCGTGTGCGTGTGCGTGTGCGTGTGCGTGTGCGTGTGCGTGTGCGTGTGCGTGTGCGTGTGCGTGTGCGTGTGCGTGTGCGTGTGCGTGTGCGTGTGCGTGTGCGTGTGCGTGTGCGTGTGCGTGTGCGTGTGCGTGTGCGTGTGCGTGTGCGTGTGCGTGTGCGTGTGCGTGTGCGTGTGCGTGTGCGTGTGCGTGTGCGTGTGCGTGTGCGTGTGCGTGTGCGTGTGCGTGTGCGTGTGCGTGTGCGTGTGCGTGTGCGTGTGCGTGTGCGTGTGCTGTGCGTGTGCGTGTGCGTGTGCGTGTGCGTGTGCGTGTGCGTGTGCGTGTGCGTGTGCGTGTGCGTGTGCGTGTGCGTGGTGTGCGTGTGCGTGTGCGTGTGCGTGTGCGTGTGCGTGTGCGTGTGCGTGTGCGTGTGCGTGTGTGCGTGTGCGTGTGCGTGTGCGTGTGCGTGTGCGTGTGCGTGTGCGTGTGCGTGTGCGTGTGCGTGTGCGTGTGCGTGTGCGTGTGCGTGTGCGTGTGCGTGTGCGTGTGCGTGTGCGTGTGCGTGTGCGTGTGCGTGTGCGTGTGCGTGTGCGTGTGCGTGTGCGTGTGCGTGTGCGTGTGCGTGTGCGTGTGCGTGTGCGTGTGCGTGTGCGTGTGCGTGTGCGTGTGCGTGTGCGTGTGCGTGTGCGTGTGCGTGTGCGTGTGCGTGTGCGTGTGCGTGTGCGTGTGCGTGTCGTGTCGTGTGGCGTGTGCGTGTGCGTGTGCGTGTGCGTGTGCGTGTGCGTGTGCGTGTGCGTGTGCGTGTGCGTGTGCGTGTGCGTGTGCGTGTGCGTGTGCGTGTGCGTGTGCGTGTGCGTGTGCGTGTGCGTGTGCGTGTGCGTGTGCGTGTGCGTGTGCGTGTGCGTGTGCGTGTGCGTGTGCGTGTGCGTGTGCGTGTGCGTGTGTGTGTGCACGCAACTGTTTATATACGACATGTGTGTGTGTGTGTGTGTGTGTGTGTGTGTGTGTGTGTGTGTGTGTGTGTGTGTGTGTGTGTGTTGTGTGTATGTGTGTGTGTGTGTGTGCGTGCGTGCGTGTGTGTGTGTGTTTGTCAGCTCTCGTATATTTGATTGACATATTCCTTCTTTTTCGTCGTCTTACATTCATCGAAAATCTCTGCATGAGCCACATGTACATCGAAGTATTGACGAATGTTGCTATTAAATACACTATTTCTATTGGTGTTGAATCAATCACATAATTCTGGATAGAATACAAATCATAACACAGGGCATTCGAATGTACGGGAATATATGCTTACATAGCGCAAAGTACAAAATGCACGGTGATGTCAGTGTGGACTAATATGTTACCTATAATAAAATACTCATCAGTTGTAAATTCTAAAAAAGATTCAATTAAACATCAGTTTTCGATATTAATTTAAACCTATAATGACATGATGTGATTGAGCGGTTAATTTGACGATGCTAGTGGAGCTCATTGCTATAGTTACGTCATAATAAAGATAGTATACTTTATATCATGGAACACATGCTGTAAAATGCGCACGCACAATCTAATACCACATCAGAAAGATTCCAATCTAATAAGGAGAACGTGCAATTATGGATTTGTATGCTTCAGACAAACTATAATATGTTCTTGTTCTTGCGTGTGAACAAATGATGATTAGTACACAGTTGGATTTTGCGACGACCGCAATGACAACGTGGTTATATACGCCAACAACGACGACAATATCGAACACGTGGCCCAGGCGACGAATGGAATAACAAATGACTTCCATTATGTAACATTGACAATGACGTCACGTGATCAACGGGACTATTTACGGCGCTACCGACCGATCCCTGCACACTTCGGTTGGCAGCAGCGACACGTCTGAGGTCGCGTAGCCACCACTTCGAAGTGTCACCAACCTGTCCAGTTCACCCCGCGCGCATTCATTCCGAACTGAATTTCCGGAGCGCAAATGTATTCTTTGAGTATGTTAATGAAACACGGCTTACACCACGAGTAAGCGTCTGTGTTGTGACGTGTCGACGCGCAGTGCGTCACGGTAGTTGTCAGCCAATCAATAGACATGACATGCTAAACAATGATCTGTCCCGATGTCTTTAGCGGTAAATTATAGCTGCCACCCAGTAGTCGTATTCACAGTTGTTGATAAAAGTGTTGCATTTGGCGAGATCACGTGCACGAATATTATATTAGAACAAGTACCTACGATAACAAGTTATTCGAATTATTATGCCACCTCTGCCACACACACACACACACACACACACACACACACACACACACACACACACACACACACACACACACACACACACACACACACACACACAAAACCCACACACACACACACACACACACACACACACACACACACACACACACACACACACACACACACACACACACACACACACACACACACACACACACACACACACACACACACACACACACACACACACACACACACACACACACACACACACACACACACACACACACACACACACACACACACACACACACACACACACACACACACACACACACACACACACACACACACACACACACACACACACACACACACACACACACACACACACACACACACACACACACACACACACACACACACACACACACACACACACACACACACACACACACACACACACACACACACACACACACACACACACACACACACACACACACACACACACACACACACACACACACACACACACACACACACACACACACACACACACACACACACACACACACACACACACACACACACACACACACACACACACACACACACACACACACACACACACACACACACACACACACACACACACACACACACACACACACACAACACACACATCACAACACACACATACATACACACATATACATCACACACACACATATATATAAATATATATATATACACACACACACTACACACACACACACACACACACACACACACACACACACACACACACACACACACACACACACACACACACACACACACACACACACACACACACACACACACACACACACACACACACACACACACACACACACACACACACACACACACACACACACACACACACACACACACACACACACACACACACACACACACACACACACACACACACACACACACACACACACACACACACACACACACACACACACACACACACACACACACACACACACACACACACACACACACACACACACACACACACACACACACACACACACACACACACACACACACACACACACACACACACACACACACACACACACACACATGTCGTATATAAACAGTTGCGTGCATTTGGCTGGATTTCCATTAGTTCATTATATATTTGTCATGGAAATAATATTATAGACCTCTGGCCTGCTACGGAGCAGAGGTTTATGACAGAAACACGTCGTAGAAGACAAGACATGTCACCTAGTGCATGACGCCATTAACTCGTGACTGCAGTAGATGTGTCTAACAGTATTTTTACAGCCGGGAAAGTCCACACTAATCGTGTCCGAGTCAGCCAGCACAGGCCGCTTGTTTATAGTCCGACAGATTTACACCGACGTTCTGATAGCACAAATAATGACCGCCTAAAGAGGGTCGGTGTTACAGGCCATGTAGTGCGTGGCGATGGAATACGCAGGGGAATCCATCTTTAAAATCGATATTATGTACGTATACGATTCATTTTGGATGAAAATCACGAGTCTATTTTAATGGTTACACTTTTTGATAATTATTTAGATCAAATATATGACGCTTGCATTATATCAACGTCGCATATTTAATATAAATAATGATCTGAACTAGAACTCGACCTAATTATGTGTATCACCAGAGGCGTACAGTCCCTTCCGGGGCAACCGACAGTTACAGATGGCGCAGTATGCAGAGAGTACAAAAAGCATCTCACTAAACATATTTGCCTCTGGCGTTTTGTAGAATATTTACACATAAATGTTGAACATTCACTAGTAAAACCAACATTCGGTGTAGACAGATAGCGAAGATTCCAAAGAGTCGCAATAAGACAAACCGGCAT